>PVIH01020187.1:0-33200 GCA_004025045.1 Sigmodon hispidus | reverse complement strand
TTTTTTTTTTTTTTTTTTTATTTTTTTATTTTTTTAAAAACTTTATTTATTTACTTATTTATTTGCCTTGGTATTTGCCTGGAACTGGAACTACAGACAGTTGTTAGCTGCCATGTGGGTGCTGGGAATCGAACCCGGGTCCTCTGGAAGAGCAGACGGTGCTCTTAACCGCTGAGCCATCTCTCCAGCCCCCTTATTTTTTTATTTGTGTGTGTGTATATGTGTATGAGAGAGTGTGTGTGTGAGAATGTGTGTGTGAGTGTATATGTGTGTGTGCACACATGGGTGTGAGTGTGTGTGAGCACGCATGTGTGTGAGAGTGTGAGTGTGTGTGTATATATGTGTGTGTGTGAATGTATATGTGTGTGAGTGTGCGCACATACATGTGTGTGTGTATGAGTGTGTGTGTATATGTGTGTGTGAGTGTGTGTGAGTGTATATGTGTAAGTGTGTGTGCATACATGTGTGTGAGTGTGTGTATGAGTGTGTGAATGTGTGTGAGAGTGTGTGTATATATGTGTGTGTATGTGTGTGAGTATGTGTGAGTATGTATGAGTGTGTGTATATGTGTGTGTGAGTGTGCGCGCATACATGTGTGTGTATGAGTGTGTGTATATGTGTGTGTGAGTGTGCGCGCATACATGTGTGTGTATGAGTGTGTGTATGAGTGTGTGTATATGTGTGTGTGAGTGTGTGTGTGTGTACACGCTCGTGTGTGTCTAGCACACATGTAGAGCTCAGAGAACAACTTTCAGGCGTTGCTGTTCTCCCTCCTCCATGAGGGTTGCGGGGATTGAACTCAGATCCTCACACTTGGTGGCAGATGCCCTTACCCGCTAAACCATCCACACTGAATGCCCATCCATCCTCAACGTAACAATGAACTTGTTTGTTTATTTCAAAAGGGTTTGCTTATATTTCCTACTAATACCAGGGCTGTTTAGGTCTCATGACAGGTCTCCTGAGTAAGTGAGTGAATGGAGAGATGTTTCTCGGTTTCTTTGTCTGTGTGTCACTAGCATGTGGAAGATTCTGAGTGACATCCCTGCTGCAGGAAACGTCTCCTGACTCTGTGGTTCCTGATAGCAATCTCTGCACTCCAGAGGCAGGGGTCAACACCAGCCTGTTCTACTTAGAAAGAATCTGCTTTTCATTTCTGTTTTCTTGCTAGAAAAGGAAAGAAAATTGTCAAAATCTAGATGAGGGCAGGACTGGAGCTGTAGCTCGGTGAGTAGACGGCTTGTTTGATATGCTCAGAGTCCTAGGTTCAATTCCCAGGACCACAGGAAACTGTGTGGTGGCACACACCTGTGATCTCAGAACTTCAGAGGTAGATCACCCTAGTGTTCATGGTCATTCTATGGTACTTAGTCAATGTGATGCCAGCTTGGGATATATGAGACTTCGAGTTAAAAAGAAAGGGAGGTGAGTTTGGAGAGATGCTCAGTGGTTAAAAGCACTTGTTCCTCTTGCAGAGGACCTGGGTTTGATTCATGGCACCCACATGGTGGCTCACAAACCTCTCTAACTCCAGTTCCAGGGGATCCACTTTCTCTTCTGGCCTTTACAGCCACTAGGCACATGTTTGATACTGCATACAGTTATATACATGCAGGCAAAACATATACATTTATTTTACTATTATTGTTTTTTTTTTTCCTTCTAGACAGGCCCTTATTCTTTATAGCTCTGGTAGTCCTGGAACTCACTCTGTAGACCAGGCTGGCCTTGAACTCATAGAGATCCACCTGCCTCTGCCTCCTGAGTGCTGGGATTAAAGTCATATGCCACTATGCCTTGCCTCATATACACTTAAGAAAAACAAAAACAAACAAGAACCAGTTGTGGTGGCATATGTCAATCCCTGCACCTGAGAGGCCATGGCAGGTGGCTATCTGAGTTTATACAGTGAGACCAGCCTGGTGTACATAGTGAGCTCCAGTCTAACCAGGGCTACATAGTTATAACTTATATCTCCCCCTCCCACAAAAAAATAAAAACCTCTGCAGTCAATTCCAGAAGATGCTTCATCTGAACTAACAGGTTAAAGGTCCTTGATGAGCGGAAGTAGCGACAGAGTAGGGTCCCTGCCCATCCTCAGAGAACAGGACCTAACAACATACCACTGTCTAACACATGATACTGTCCTCAATGCTGTAGGTCACAGACAGCATGGGCTCCCGGTTCTTCCTGGCTCTCTTCCTTGTCCTTCTGGTGTTGGGATATGGTGAGTGGGGCTACATGGTGGTGGTGAGGGGTCGGGGTCCTCTTCAAGCACCCTTCCATCCCCCCCCCATTACTCCTCTTCTTCCTAACGATGCTTCTGCTTACCTACAACCCCCTCAGTGCCTTCAACCTACTTATCACCCCATGTTTCCTACAGAGGTCCAAGGGGTCCAACAGCTCCCCCAAGACGATCCAGGCAGCCCAGCTCTGATGGAGAAGGTTCAGGAGTCCATTTCCAGTTACTTGGGCTATGCTAAGGCAGCTGCCCAAAACCTGTATCAGAAAACATACCTGCCCACTGTGGATGAGAAAATCAGGTACGTCCTGCCCAGTGGAGACGGGGCCTAGCATCATCTTTCAGACCCAAGGGTCTAGGCCTAACCCCTGTCCCTTAGACATGTGAGTCCGAGCTCTAACCCCAAACCTAGGAGTCCAGACATCAGCCTCCTCCCTCAGATGCACCGGTCCTGGTCTAAGCCTTATTCTCTCAGGCCTACAGGCTCAGGCCTTACCACTCTTTCCTCAGGCCCAGGAGTTTAGAACCCCGAAATCTTCCCTTAGACTCAGGAACCATGCCCAGCCCTCCTCCCTCCCACCAAGGGGTCTAGACCTTAGTCATCTCTCAAACCAAGGAATTTAGGTTCCATCTCTTTTCTCTCAAGTGCAGAGGTTCAAACACTAGCTTGCCTCTCTCAGACCTGGGCTCCAGTTTCCAAGCTTTTCCATCCCCCTGTGCTTTCTCTCCAGGGACATGTACAGTAAAAGCACGGCGGCCGTGAGCACTTACGCAGGCATTTTTACGGACCAGATCCTTACTCTCCTAAAGGGCGAGTAATGTCACGCAGACCCCAAGTTAGGGGAAAAGGAGAACCAACCGGGCCCATGACCTCTTGTTAGCATCACCTGACCAGGATGGTTCTACATTCCCCGTTCCAGCAGCTCCTGACTTCCTGCTCCTGACTCCAGTTTAAATTCTTTCAGTGAGGGCTGGAGAGATGGCTCAGCGGTTAAGAGCACCGTCTGCTCTTCCAGAGGACCCGGGTTCGATTCCCAGCACCCACATGGCAGCTAACAACTGTCTGTAGTTCCAGTTCCAGGCAAAACACCAAGGCAAATAAATAAGTAAATAAAGTTTAAAAAAAAAATTCTTTCAGTGAAAGAATCAATCATTCAATCTCAATTCATTGACTTTCGTCTGGCTTTTTTTTTTTTCCTGAGGCATCCAGAGCCAAGATGGAGGGGCTATGGAATCTAGTTGACATTTGATGAGTGTGATTTTAGGAGGAAATGGTTAACATCCTACGTTCTGAACATTTGCTGACCATCTGTATGTCTGTAGTTTTAATTCCAAACCTGGTCCACTGGAATGACAGGGTGAATACTAGCCAGGCGTTTGCTTTGAACCTGCAACCCTAGCATTTGAGACTTGAGGCAGGAGGATCGTAGCAATTCTAAGTCCTGGGTTAAGTACTTTTAGTTTTCTTTTAAAATTACATTTATTTGGGTTTTTGTTTTGTTTTTGTTTTTTGAGACAAGGTGTCTTTACGTAGATCTGTAGAAATCACTCTGTAGACCAGGCTGGCCTTGAACTCACAGAGATCCTTCTGTCTCTGTCTCCCAAGTGTTAGGATCAAAGGTTTGTACCACCACACACCACACCCTGCTTTTCTTCTTCTCCTCCTCCTCCTCCTCCTCCTTCTTCTTCTAACAACAATACCACGTGCGCGCACACACACACAAAATTTAAAAATAACAAATAAATCATTTCAACCCCGCCCCCCTCCAATTCAGATGTAGCCACTGGAGCCTATATTTACAGCACTCCCGAAAGTCTTGAGGTGAACTCAGGGAAAGCAGAAACTCAAGGTCATTCTCCACTAGATAGTGAGTTTCAAATCAGCCTGTAGTACATGAGACCCTATTTTAAAATCAAAACCGGGAGCTGGAGAGATGGCTCAGCGGTTAAGAGCACTGACTATTCTTCCAGAGGACCAGGATTCGATTCCCAGCACCCACATGACAGCTCACAACTGTCTGTAGTTCCAGTTCCAGGCAAACACCAAAGCAAATAAATAGAAATAAATAAAGTGTTTTTTAAAATCAAACAAAACCAAGTGGATAAACAAAAACAGGACTGGTTGGGTAGCTCAGTGAGTTCGGGTGGTCAATCCACAGGTCCCACCCACATCAAGTTGGGAGGGGGAACCATTCCACAAAATTGTCTCCTGGCCTCTACAGGTACGCATGCTCACACACCAGCATAAACACACAATAATGATGGCTCAAGGTTAGCCAGGCAGTGTGGGGGGGTGTGTGCCTTTAATCCCTGCACTCTAGAGGCAGAGGCAAGGGGATCTCTGTGTGTTCAAGGCCAGCCTGGTCTACAGAGCAAGTTCCAGGACAGCTAGGGCTAAATAAGAGACCATGTCTTGAACCCCCCCCCAAAAAAAGCTCAAGGCTGGGGTTCTTGCTTTGCCTGTAGAGAGTCCTCAGCTCCAGCCAGAGTACTGGCAAACAGAAGAGGTATGGAAATGAGTTGTCCAAACAGAAGCCTGGTACAGAGGAAAGAGTCCTGCTAAAGTTAGGAGGTTGATTGATGTTAAGGTTGCCAAAGGCCCAGAGGAACACACACCGAAACCTGGGCTCTCTAACAATTCCAACATATTAGCCTCATATGCGTTCACTGAGAACCTACGTTTTGGGGACAGGAGACACATGCTTTCACAGAGAGCCAATAGGGTTAGGCATGGTGGCATACATCTATAACCTCAGCAGGCAGATCTCTGCAAGTTGGAAGCCAGCTTGGTTTACAAAGAGGAGGAGGAGGAGGAGGAAGAGGAGGAGGACGAGGAGGAGGAGAAGAACAACAACCAACCAACCAAACAAACAAACAAAAAACAGCAAAAAAAGAAGCCAGCCCAGTAGTGGTGACATACATCTTTAATCTCAGCATTCAGGAGGCAAAGTGGGAAGATTTCTGCATGTTCGATACCAGCCTAGTCTACAGAGTTCCAGTACAGTGCGCCTCACTCCTGTGTCCCACGGGGCGTTCTTGGTCCCCTAGCAGACTCATGGCTTGGGTTTTTTTCTTAATCTGTTCTGCAATAACCTACAAGCCAGTCTTTTCAATACTCCTAGGGCAATTTTCCCAGGTCCTCAGGGCTGGGCAGCTTTGAGTCCAGTAGAAAACAGGGACTGGGAAGGAGGGGCGGTGGAAGGCTCCCAAGTCCCTAGGGCCTGGGAAGAACCGAGGCTGCCAAGCTCTGGGGTGCCCGGGAGGGGGAGATGCAGGAGAAACAATTCCCGCTCTGTCCAGTGTTTCCCACAGACTCAAGCCAAAGGGAACCACTGTCCAAGCCAGTTCTGCTCTCAGCCAACCCCAGTGCCACCCCCAAATTCCTTCCTTTGTTAGATCCCCAACCACCTCCATTTAGGACCCCACTGTCCAGGCGCCCAGATTCTGCCTCTCTAAGAATTGAGTGATCTTAACCCTAGATTTCTCCTGTCTCAGACTTAGGACTCTGGATCTTGAGTCTTGTCTTCTAAAGATTTAGAAAAGATAGGGTGGGCCAGTTCTTCTTTAGAATCCGAAAACAGTTTCTGATGATGGTGTTGGGTGCCCCCTAATGGTGAGCAGAGTAAATTGGTTCTGTGATCCACTAAACGTTATGAATAGAATCCACACTGAGAGAGACCTATAATCTCAGATTGAGACCAGCCCCCACAACATTGTGAGAATTTGCCTCAATGACAAAAGTTTCGTTGGCTTTTTTTGTTAGTTTGTATTTTTTTTAAACACTTTTTATTTATTTGCCTTGGTGTTTGCCTGGAACTGGAACTACAGACAGTTGTGAGCTGCCATGTGGGTGCTGGGAATCGAACCCGAGTCCTCTGGAAGAGCAGAAGGTGCCCTTAACCTCTGAGCCATCTCTCCAGCCCCTGTGTTTTGGTTTTTCAAGACAGGATTTTTCTGCATAGCCCTGGCTGCTGTCCTGGAAATTGCACTATAGATCAGACTGGCCTCAAACTCACAGAGATCCACCTGCCTCTGCTTCCTGAGTGATAGGTGTTCAAAAAGCCTAGTCCCATGCAATGCTGGATATTGAACCCAGGGTGTCATGCATGCTAGACAAACACTCTACCAACTACACCCCAAGTCTTCATCTGTACGTTACAAAATTTTTAATTTATGTGTTTGAGTGTTTTGCCTACATGGATGTTAATGCCTGGCACCCAAGCACGTCAGAAAAGAACATCATCGGGTCCCTCAGAACTGTAGTTACGGATGTTTGTGAACTGCCATATGGGTGCTAAGAATTGAATCTGGAACCTGGGTTCTCTGTCAGAGGAGCATCCAGTACTGAGCCATGCTCCAGCCTTCATCGGCCTGCCTGGGTCTCCCCAGTGTTTGGGATGAAAGGTACACACCGCTGCTGCCACCACCACCACCTGGCTTCATCTGTATATATGTTTTTTTTCTTGTTTTAAAATATTTATTATGTGTACAGTGTTTTGCCTGCATGTATGCATACACACCACACCAGATCTCATTATAGATGGTTGTGAGCCACCATGTGGATGCTGGGAATTGAACTCAGAACCTCTGGAAGAACAATCAGTGCTCTTAACCTCTGAGCCACCTCTCCAGCCACCCCCTCCACTTTTTTTTTCCCCCAAGACAGGGTTTCTATGTGTAGCTTTGGAACCTGTCCTGGAACTCAGTCTGTAGACCAGGCTGGCACTCAGTAGGCATAGGTGGGGGAACTGAGGTGACTAGAGAGCCTGGAGGGCTTCCCAGAGGAAGAGGTACTACCATAGAGCTGAGATCTAAAGGACCCAGAGAGTAAAATGGTAGATGTTTATTTTTCATGTTTTTTTTTTTTTAAAACTTTATTTATTTGCCTTGGTGTTTGACTGGAACTGGGAACTGGAACTACAGGCAGTTGTGAGCTGCCATGTGGATGCTGGGAATCGAACTCAGGTCCTCTGGAAGAGCAGTCAGTGCTCTTAACCACTGAGCCATCTCTCCAGTCCTATTTTTCACGTTTTATTGTGTTGGGGGACATGTGCATGGTACACGTGTGGAGGTCAGAGGGCATCTTTCAGGAGTTGCCCATCTTTCACCTTGTGAGTCCTAGGTCTTGAGCTCCCTCTAGCCTTATCTTTACGTTTTGATCTTACTGGGTCTTTGCAGTTACCATATTGTAGTTGGGGAGGGGAGTAATATAATTCATAGTTAGGAAGAGGGGAGATGATGTCAAGATCATGTACCCTGCCAAGAGCAGGATGCAGTGCGGATCTATCTTTCTTCTTTTTGCTAGACAATGTCTCTAATAGCTCAGACTGACCAGGAGCTTGCTGGTGGAGGATGGCCTTGAACATCTGATACTCATGTCCCTGGATTATGCCAGCTGGATGTGGTATTAGTAATGAACACAGGGTCTTATGTACAGGTTAGGAGCTCTAACTGAGTTTCATCCCAAGCCTGATATGAACCTAGGTAAGACTGAGGCAGGATAGAAAGATGAAATATTAAGAGGACACAGAAAGGAAAATGGGAAGAAGAGGTCTCTCTGGGGACCTGGTTTTCCCGTTCAGGTAGGAAACTTGAGTAACCATGATAAAGTGAAAACTGCCTACATGTGTTGGGAACAAAGGCATGAGACTAATCTATCTGGCGCCCTCTTCTGGCATGCAGGCACAACACTGTATACACAAAAAAACATTTCTTTTGAAGAATTTTTAAGGGGCCTGGAGAGATGTCTAGACAAATAAGAGGGCTTGCTTCCATCTGACCAGCATTCAGTTCCCAGTTTGGGCAGCTCACAACTGCTTGTAACTCTTCGAAACAGGGTGGAGCTATATAGCCCAGGCAGGTTTTGAACTCAGTTATACATTCAGGCAAGACACCAATTCACATAAAATAAAAAATAAAAATATTAAAAAGAGTACTGTCTTCTTCCCACCTACCTGCGTGAACCCACATCTGACACAACAGTAGCTAATCTAAACTTTGAGAGATTTTTGTAGCTAATATAATCTGCTAACTTTGTAGCTAATCTAAAATTATGACGTTCTAGTTTAGTGTGCTGGGAGATCTGTAATCCACTCAGGAAGATGAGGTTGAGATTTGCAAGTTCTGTACCTGCCACATCCAGGGCTTTATTTCAAGACTGTTTTATTTCCCCTTACCCATCAAAATAAACAATGAAAATAAAATAGGAAGGGTTATTAAGTTCATGGTTCATTTATCCCCAGCACTCCGCAGGCTGGCAGTCTACGAGTTGAGGCCAAAGGCTATAGTATAAGATTCTGTATTTAACAAACAAACAAAGGCTATAGTATAAGATTCTGTATTTAACAAACAAACAAACTGGGTGGTGGTGGTGCACGCCTTTTTTTTTTTTTTTTTTTTTTAAATAAAGGCATGCACCAGCCCCGGTGCATGCCTTTAATCGGAAGGCAGAGGCAGGTGCATCTCTGTGATCGAGGCCAGCCTGGTCTATAGAGCGAGTTCCTGGACAAGTTCGCAAGCTATTCAGAGAAACTGTGCCTCGAAAAAACAAACAAAAATCATGCCTGGTGGTGGCGGCACACACTCTGGAGGCAGAAGCAGGGGGATTTGAGTTCCAGGTCAGCCTGGCCAACAGAGAAAGTTCCAAGATAACTAGGACCACAGAGAAATCCTCTGTATCAAAAAATACTCGAGGGGGCTGGAGAGATGGCTCAGCGGTTAAGAGCACCGTCTGCTCTTCCAGAGGACCCGGGTTCAATTCCCAGCACCCACATGGCAGCTCACAACTGTCTGTAGTTCCAGTTCCAGGCAAACACAAAGGCAAATAAATAAATAAAGTTTTTTTAAAAAAATACTCGAAACAAGAGATCCTGTCGATCTCTCGGGAAAAACAAACAAACTCGGAACAAACACATTCCTTTGAGTCCACAGAATGGCGTTTAAAGCTTGCTGGAAAGCACAGCACCATAGTGGAGTGCACTTGAAGCTGTCTGAAAGTAGCTAGGGTCCCATTTCAGGTGTCGTGTCCTTTAAAACCCTACAGGGCCTCTAATGCACCGAGGGACTGCACCTTGGGGGATCTGATGACGAAATCAAGGATAACCCATCAGAAGAGAAATGCTCAAGTCAACGACCACCCCAAGGAGTCGAAGAAGGACTTCCTGCCAAACAGGGGCGTGGCTCCAGCAGGTCGCTTTGAACTCTACGGTGGCCGGAAAAGCTCAGAAACCATCCAGTGTAAAAACACGCGAAGACTTAACAAGCCTAAATAGAGCGGATTGCTCGGGACGACCATACAGTCTGTACAAACCGGCCAACTTTGTCTCAGGGTCAAAAAATAGAACCTAGGAGAAGAACATCTTAGACTGGAAAGTTAGAGCGCTTCAGAGCACTTCCTGCTACAGTAAAACCATAACAAATAACCAGCGATGAAATAGTACAGGGACCCGGTCGGGTCCTTTAAGGGGCGTGGCTTGAGGTGCTCCGTTCCCATACGCCAGCCTGGTGGTAGGACGGGCCCCAGTGTGAAATCTCGCGCGATCGTGCTGGCGCCGTCGGGGACGGGGCGGGGCTGGCGGCGGGGGCGGGGACCCGGAGCAGGAAGATGGCGGCGGCGCAGGAGGCGGACGGGGCCGGCAGCGCCGTGGTGGCGGCCGGGGGAGGCAGCTCCGGTCAGGTACGGAGGCCGAGAGGTGCCGGAGGGGGGCTCTTCCCCAGCGGGGGCCGCTCCCTCGGGGTGTGTCCGGTTGTTTTTGGACGAATCGGGTGCACCAGGGGCTCCGTGCCCCACAGGGACCTTGAATATCGGGCCCAGGCAGCGCTCGGCCGCCCGGGAGGCCGGACGGTGGCGGGAAGCGGGCCCTGTTGCGCGCCAGGGTTCCTGCACGCTCGCGCCGGCCGTCGTAGCTCGAGCCGAGGACAGAGCGGAGCAGACGGACGCTGCCTTGTAAACCCAGGCGTCCTAGGTTCTCGGCTGTGCTATTCCAGGCTCCGGGACTATTCCTAGAGTGTTCCGGTGTTCCGGGTCCGCTCCGCAGTGCCTGAGATGCGGGGCGATGGTTGGTTGATTCTAGCTTTGGGGGAATAGGGTCATGATGGTGGGGAAAGGGCATGCATGGGCTGCAGAGGCCGACAGACCCATTTTATAGACAAGGGTCCTGGGGAATAGCAAGACGATGCCACTTAAAGAAGGTCACCCGGGTTAACTTGGGCACCCGCTCCATGAAAAAGATGACTGTGAGTGGTCTGTCCTGAGATGGACACTTTTAGCCTAAACTGATCACATACAGAAATGGGGCTAGAGGCATATTTGCCTTCTAACCCATTACCACTCAGACTAAACTAAGGTCTCAGGGCACACCAGTTCACTCAGGCTCCGTGCCGGCTTCTGGGGGAATTGATGGAGTGACAGCCAGGTACTGTCGACCCACCCACCAGGATGTCACTGACATGTAGGAGGTAGCTCAGGGGTGCGGAGTACCGACTGGAAGGGATGCATGAAGCTGACATAGTGTGACCTTGGACAGGTTTCTTTCTTTGGGTCTTTATTTCCCCAGCGGTTAATGGAGAAGTTGGGTAGGGGAGCTAGCTTTGTGGGCTGTAAACATGGCTCTAGGTACATCTCTGCAGTCAGGAGAGCGGGAGAGGCAGCTGCAGTGTAAAACAGGGTAGGAAGTGTGGATGAAGAATCTCCAAGGTAGAGCAGATACACTTCCTTGGGGTGCAGGGCAATTAGGCTAAAACTTGTGAATAGAGTCCAGCATATCTAGAGTGGGTCTTTCTGGCGTTTCCATCCAGATCTGGGGGTGCAGGCTGCTCCGGGAATTGTTAGTTGAGTCCTTGCTGGGATGAATACATTGACTGGGTCTGCAGGGACTTCCTAGTCTCTGAACTGTGGTCCTAGGTTCTCTAAATTTCTATCTATTAATGGGTGCCAGTGTCGTGAGAGACCAAGACTTACAGTGTGTTGAACTTCCACACACATCTGGAGCCTCGCTGGTCCTATCTCTGCTCAAATCTTTTGTTACTTGAGTTAGGGTCTTCCTGTGAAGGTCAGGCTGGCCCTGAACTCACCACCCTTCTTCTTCAGTCTTCCAAGTGCTGGAATGAGAGGCATATGTCTCTATGTCTGGAATCCTAGCTCATGCCTGTAAACTCTTAATAGTCATCCTTTGGCCTTCGGGATAAAGTACACTTTTTTTTTTTTTTTTTTTTTTTTAAAGTAGATCAAGACCTGGCATGCGCTGTTTTCTTTGAACTAGACTAGGCTTTCTTTTTCTTTTCCTTTTTTTTTTGTTTTTTGTTTTTTAAGATAGGGTTTCTCTGTGTGTAGCTCTGACTGTCCTGGAATCTCTATAGACCAGGCTGGCCTGTAACTCAGAGATCTGCCTGCCTCTGCCTCCTGAGTTCTGGAATTAGAGGCATGAACCACCATCGCCAGGCTTTTTTTCTTTTTGAGACAGGGTCTTACTGTGTGGCCAGGGCCGGGCTAGAACTAATATAAGAGTTTCTTCTGCCTGCCCCTGTTGCCCAAGTGCGGGGATTCAAGGTGTGTCCACTATGCCCAGCCTTAGACTATACTTGGTTGTTGTTTTGTCTTTTGATTTTTTTTTCCTTTTTAAAATATTTTTATTATATTATGTGCATTGGTGTTTTGCTTGCATGTCTGTGGGCGTACCAGATCTTGAAGTTAGAGACAGTTGTGAGCTGCCATGAGGGTGCTGGGAATTGAACTTGGGTCCTCTAGAAGAGCAGTCAGCGCTCTTAACTGCTGAGCCATCTCTCCAGCCTGTCCTTTGGTTTCTCTGTGTAGCTTTGGAGCCTGTCCTGGAACTCCCTCTATAGACCAGGCTGGCTTAGAACTCACAGACTCACCTGCCTCTGCCTCCCAGAATGCTACCTGACATATTCTACCAGCCTTGGTTATTGACATTTTGAGTTGGCAAGTCCTTCAACGTGGGGCAGCCATGTTCACTTTAGGATGCTTAGCGTTGCCCCTGGTATTTGCAGACTATGTCAGTAGCATGTATGCGTTTCCCTGCTCTGACAACCAAAATGTATGTAGAAATGTCTTGGGCCGGGGCCAGGGTGATGGAAACAGAATCCCCTGTGCCAGGGACTGGAAGAGTGTGATCCACTGCAAACCTTGCTTCCCAGGGTACTTCCAGTCTCCTTCCTCCCAGTGTTCTTTGCCTGCTTCCCACTCCTCAGGAACAACCACTGAAGAGCCTGGGAGGCAGCTATAGATGCAAGGCATGTACGTACAGGACCCACAGGAGATGGGGACAGTGTTTGGTTTTGTTTGTTTGTTTGCTTGAAGACAGTCTCTCCATGTATCTCAAGCTGGCCTCAAATTCAGAATCCTGCCTCAGCCTCCTAATGGGAGCCAGTGTACCCCCTACCTGGGTGATCTCTGCTAGTCCTCACATTTCAGATTTCCTCTCCCAAGAAAGAAATCCTCTCAGGTTGGGTCAGGTGTTCCCTTTGGGTTCCCCATGGGCTCTGCTGGCCCAGCTACTGTTTTGTGATTGTGTTTTTCTTTCTTTTTTTTTTTTTGATTTAATAAAAGTTTTATTTTTCCAAATGTACAGCCGATTGAACCTGCTCATGCATCTTCAGCAGCAGGGGCATCTCCACCCTTTGTGTTTCTCGTGTAAATTACTTGGGCTCTGTGCTTTGAAACCAGCTTGATAAGTCCTGTACTAAGCAGCTCCTGAAGGGCTGCCCTAGCCAAAGACCCTCGAATCTTCAGTCTCTCAGAGAGCACAGCTGGAGTAATAAGCTTATAGTTGGGAACTTCCTTACAGAGTTTGTCATATGTAGCTTTGTCAAATAGGACTAGATTGTTGAGCTTGTCTCGAACTTTGCCCTTGGACCACTTCGTTTTGGCCTTGCCCCCAGACTTATTTACTGGGTCTTTGTCTTTTTTGGCCAACTTTCCGGCATCTTTCTTCTTCTTGTCATCCTTGGGAGGCATGGTGGAGCAAGAGAGTGGCGACAACCACCGCAGCCTTCCTAAGATGTCGGGGGTAAAAAGCGTGATTGTGTTTTTCATAGGACTCTTGGTCAGGATTGTATCACTTGTCCCTCAGCTCAGGGTCCTAGCTGCCCTGGAACTAGCTCTGTAGAGAGGCTGGCCTCTGCCTCCCAAGTGCAGAGATTAAAGGTGCACACCACCACTGGCTGATCGTTCTGTTTTCTTTTTTTTTTTTTTAAACTTTATTTATTTTTATTTATTTACTTATTTGCCTTGGTGTTTTGCCTGGAACTGGAACTACAGACAGTTGTTAGCTGCCATGTGGGTGCTGGGAATCGAACCTGGGTCCTCTGGAAGAGCAGACGGTGCTCTTAACCGCTGAGCCATCTCTCCAGCCCCTGGTTCTGTTTTCTTAATGGTATAGTAAGTAAAGGCATGAATACCTAGCCAGCCCTCTCCACTGAGCTGCGCCCCCTAACTTGTCCCTGGCAGGTATTTTACACTGATTCACCTCTGCAGCAGTAAATGGGGGTTGTGCCAGAGGCTGGGCTGAGATGGAGTCTGGGGTGGTTATGGTGGATCCAAGCAGTCCTTGAAGGCATGGTCCTGACAGCCTTGGCATTCCCCGCTGCTTCCCAGGCTCGTGAGAAGGTTGGGGAGGGGGGCCCACAGGGCCAAGGCCAGGAGCTGTGCTTTCCTCCCTGCTGCGTTCACATTCTTTCCCACTCCCCAGGTGGACTCTCTCCTTGCCCTGGGCTCATCAGGCTAGCCCCTCATTCCCTCAGCTGGAGGCACGCACGGCTGTGGGTGAAAGTGGCTCTGCTTCCCCAGACCCTGTGTTCCCCAGGAAGTATAGCAAAAATATGCCTGACCTCAGTCGCCAGTGGCTTGGACAGCTACAAAGCTGGGCTGAGGTTCCGAGTGACTGGTGGGTTGGTGGAAGAGCTGCCGTCTGAATAGACTTCTCAGAGGAGGTGGCACTTTATCAAAGACCTGAAGGAGGTAAAGGAGAGTCCGAGCCAGGTAAAGAAAAGCCAGTGGTGCACAGGACTAGCCTGTGCAAAGGCCCTGAGGGAGAAGATACCTGGTGTCAGGAAGAGCATCAGGTAGGCCAAGCACTGTGGCAGATGGGTGATGGGGTGGGGGGTGGAGAACAGACAGAAGTGGGGAACCATAGTGTGTCAGGCTCTGGTGAGGATTTACCTTGACTCTGAGGGTAAGGGGAACCACAGAGGGATACCTTTTTCTTGAGGTCTAATTTAGATACCTTCACAGTTGTGAGTGTTGTGGCTTTTGATACTCTGTGTATTGTGAGGCCACACTTTGTTCCTTTGTGTCCACAGGGGGACTGGTTTTAGGCTTCCCGTCTTTAGTATCAGAATCTCAGATGCCCAGGTCCGTCACGTAGGATAGGATGCTGTTTGCATGTGACCTGCATGCCTCACGTTCCATGCCTAGTGGGGTGGAAAATGCTGTGGAAGTAGCTGTTGTATTGGTTAGGAAGACGACAGGAAACAGTCTGTAAATGTGCAGGACAAAAGCAGATTGGTTTAATTTTTGTTTTTTATTTTTTTTTTAATTTTTATTTAATATACATAGGGCTTTGCCTGCATGTATGCTTGTATGATGGTGTCAGATCCTGTAGAAGTGGAGTTACAGACAGTTGTGAGCTGCCATGTGGATGCTGGGAATTGAACTCAGGTCCTTTGGAAGAACAGCCACTGTTCTTAACCTCTGAGCCATCTCTCCAGCCCTGTTTTTAAATTTTTTTTAAAAAAATATTTATTTATTATATATGTAGTATATAGATGAGAGAGTACCAGATGTCATTATAGATGGTTGTGAGCCACCATGTCGTTGCTGGGAATTGAACTCAGGACCTCAGGAAGAACAGTCAGTGCTCTTAACCTCTGAGCCATCTCTCCAGTCCCATTTTTTTTTTTTTTTTTTTAAAGTTTTTTTTTTTTTAAGACTTTATTTATTTATTTATTTGCCTTGGTATTTTGCCTGGAACTGGAACTACAGACAGTTGTTAGCTGCCATGTGGGTGCTGGGAATCGAACCCGGGTCCTCTGGAAGAGCAGACAGTGCTCTTAACCGCTGAGCCATCTCTCCAGCCCCTCCAGTCCCATTTTTAAAAGTTTTTAAGATTGATTTATGTGTATGAGTGTTTTGCCTACATGTATGGATATGCACCACATGTTTGCCTGGTGCCCGCAGAGGTCAGATCCCTTGGAACTGGTTGTGGATGATTGTGAGTCATCCTATGCGTGCTGGGAACCCATGGTCCTCTGGAAGAGCAGCCAGTGCTCATAACTGCTCAACCATCTCTAACCCTGTTTATTGTTTTTTGTTTATTTGTTTCAAGACAGGGCCTCTATTATATAGTTTTGGCTCTCCTGGAACTATGTAGACCAGACTGGCTTTGAACTCACAGAGATCAGGAGCCTTTGCTTCCGAGTGCTGAGATTAAAAGGCACGTGCCACCAACTAGCTTTATTGTTGTCTTGTAGAGAAAGGATCATGTGTTACCTAGGATGGCTTCAGACTCAAGGGCTCCTTCAAAGAGTTGATATTGCAGGTATGCACCACCACAGCTGCTTAGATGCACTTGAGAACAATGGACCAGGGAGGCGGGGGGACAGTTCAGTAGAGGGAACAGTGGCCATGGAAGCCTGGCAACCAGTGTTTGTTCCTAAAGCCACAGAGAGGCTGAGAGATAACCAACCTAGAGCTGCCCTCCAGTCTCCATGCACATCAAACCTGATTCTCACTTCCGCACATCCACAACAGTGATGAGTAAGCACTCAGTGTTTACTTCTTTGAGACAGGGGCTCTCTATGTAGCCCTCACTGACCCAGAACTCGCTGTGTAGATCAGGTTGGTTTCAAACCTACAGAGATCTGCCTGCGTCTGCTTCCTGAGTGCTGGGATTGATGGCAGGATCGAACATGTCTTAGGAGCTGGAGAGCTGGCTCAGTCATTAAGATGCTGTATGCTTTTGCAGGTGACCACAGTTCAGTCCCCATCACCCACATTGGGTGACTCAAAGTAAGTGCCTATAACTCTAGCTCAGGCTCAGCAGCCTCCAGGGCACCTCTGCTCAAATGTGCGCACACGCATGCAATACACAATTAAAACACAAAAGCCAGAGTGGGGTGAGGGGGACAGAGGCAGGGAATCTCTGAGCTTGAGGCCAGCCTGGTCTTCATAGAGGATGCCAGGACAGCCAGAGCTATACAGAGAGACCCTGTCTCAGAAAACAACAACAACAACAAAAAGCAATGTTTAGCGATAGACAGGTAGGTAGCTAGGTGGGTGGGTAGGTAGATAAAAATCTTTGGGTGGCTCAGTAGTTAAGAGCTGGCTGCTGCTCTTCTTTCAGAGGACTAGGTTAGATTCCCAGCGCCCCCGTGGTGACTCACAATCCTCTCTAAGTCCAGTTCCACGGGATCCAGTAACATCTGGCTTCTTTAGGCTCTGGGCTTTTTTTGCATGGTGCACAAATATACATGTAGGGAAAACACCCAAATACATTAACATATATATATATATATTTACACACACAGACACACATATTTTAAAGGGTACTTGTTGCTCTTGCCCATTCACACATGAACATGGTTTAGAGACAAAAGAGATAGTGCAGTGGGCAAAGGTGAATTTAATCCCGGAACCCACAAGGCAAAAGCACAGAACCAACTTTCCCAAATCATCCTCTGACCTCCATGTACATGCTGTGGCATATACCCCCACCTCCTGATAGGGTAAAAGAGACATTAAGAAAAAAGAGGCGGGGCCGGAGAGATGGCTCAGCGGTTAAGAGCACCATCTGCTCTTCCAGAGGACCCGGGTTCGATTCCCAGCACCCACATGGCAGCTCACAACTGTCTGTAGTTCCAGTTCCAGGCAAACACCAAGACAAATGAATAAGTAAATAAATAAAAGTGTTTAAAAAAAAAAAGAAAGAAAAAAGGGGCTAGGCAGTGGTGGTGCACACCTTTAGTCGCAGCACTTGGGAGGCAGAGGCCAGAGGATCTTGAGTTCAGGGCCAGCCTGGTCTACAGAGTGAGCTCCAGGACAGCCAGAAGTACACAGAGAAACTCTGTCTCAAAATAAATAAATAGATAGATAAAAATAAAAAATAAGATAAGGGGCTGGGGAGATGGCTCAGCGGTTAAGAGCACCGTCTGCTCTTCCAGAGGACCCGGGTTCGATTCCCAGCACCCACATGGCAGCTAACAACTGTCCGTAGTTCCAGTTCCAGGCAAAACACCAAGACAAATAAATAAAAGTGTTTAAAAAAAAAATAAGATAAAACAACCCCCCAAAAAGAAAAAAAGATTTATATTTACTTAAAATCGTGTGTATGGGTATTTCCTGCATGTATGTATGTATGTATGTGCGTCATATGTATCCCTGGTAATGTGCTGACCAAAAGAGGGCATCAGATCCCGGAACTGGTTGTAGACAGTTGTAAGCCATGTGAGTTTTTCTGTTTCTTGTCCCCCTCAGTACTGGGAATGGGACCCAGGGTCTGGTGCATCCCAAATGTTGGGGTTCTGAGCTGTACCTCCTTCTTCCAGGGCATCGGTGAATTCTAGGTGGCAGTAGCTCAGAGCCTGGCCATTTCCTCACATTCGGGCAGCACTTCAGGGGTCTCTTGACTGTGGCCATGCTTGTGGGTATGGAGTAGCTCCTCATGGGTTTGGTCTGCTTGTCTGTGGGACACTTCCCCTCAAGACTGCCCATCACTGTGGGGAGAGGCAGCTAGGTGTGACTTCCAATCCTGGTCTGTCTGCCCCCACCCTCTTCCTGACTCTGGATCTGTGCAGACTTGCTGCAAACCTGAGTTCCTCCTTCAGCCTTCTCAGGGAGGTTGTCTGTCACCTTGTAGCCAGACAGGCCTGCTGGCCCTCATGCTTCATTAAAACACCCTTCCCTGGCTTCCCCATGTGAGCGCCTCTACCCCAGCCTGAGAGGCTCACTGAGTTATCCTCTCAGTCCGGTGGGTTCCTACCTCATGTCCTGATGGCTGTCACCTTCAGCTTATTTCTCCAAAACATGTATTCTGTTTATCTTAGTTACATACTTTAGGAAGGATATTGAGTGTACCACAGGGAGGCTGGGGTAGCCACTGGACTGTGTGTTTGTTTCCCTTGAGAAAATCAGACAGCTAGGTTGGTAGGTCAGTAGGGAGGGAGCAGTAGAGAGAAATAGATGATAAGATAGGTAGGTAAAATAGTGGTGATTTTGTCTTCCTTCTTTGGCCTCTCCTTCCTGAGTGTTGGAGTTTTAGGCAGGTGGCCCCGAACGATTTGTTGTTCTGCAGATGTTCATCTTGGTGCTGCAGCCTGGGCCGCTACACCCCTGAGCTTAGTGGCTGACACCTAGCTCAGGGCCTGGCACACAGTAGTTATGCCGAGAGTTCTGGGTACCTAAGGAGGGGACTTTTCTGTGCAGTCTGTACCCATGTTCTCACAGCCTTTGTCCACTTTGGGGTAGAGGGTGTGACATGCCTAAGGCATCTCGGGCAAGAACCCTGGGAGGTCTGAAGCTGAGGTCCGCTGAACCCCAGGGTTGTTCCTTCTCTGTCATCTCAGTGCTGTCCTGACTCGGGGTAATAATAAGAAGGGCTCTTGTTGGTAATGGGGACAAGAGGTAACAAGTGACACCTGTCCTGCTCCATGGCTGCTCTGTTCCCTGCTGGGAGCTGATAGGAAAGATTCGCAGAACTCAGGTTCAAGGTCCTGGGGGAGACTGGGCAGGGGAGCCTGGGGACAGTGAGGTATTGTATCTGTTGACTTCACAGGTACTAATCAGCTGCTGATTCTCCAAAATGCTGTGGTCGTGCAGCCTCCCTCCACAAAAAACCAGATTTATTTTATTTATGCACCCAAAGACTTTGCCTGTATGTGTGTATGTCTACTACATGTGTGCCTAGTGCCCATGGAGGTCAGGAAAGGATGTTGGATCCTCTGAACTGGAGGTATAGCTGGTTGTGAGCCAACATGTGGGTCCTGGGAACCAGTGTTCTCAGGAAGAGTAGCTTGTGTTCTGAACTACTGAGCATCTCCACAGCCCTCAGATCCCGCAGTTTGAAGGCTGGCAGGAGAGACGGATGAAGACAGGACTGGGGAGCCAGCGAAGTCCAAAGATGGGCCCACCCTGGACTCTCCCACCTGGCTGTCAGAGTCTCTCCTGGCTGATGTGCCCCTGCTTCGAGAGAAGGCTCTTGTTTTGAGACAGCCTAGGCTGGCTTTGAACTCCTGCTTCTTGTGCCTTCACCTCTTAAGTGCTGAGGTTACAGGCGTGTGCTGCCCTGCCCAGTGAGAGAGCATTCCCGCTTGAAGCTTCTCCCTGTTGTCTTACTCCTGAGTAACTCGGACAAGTGTCCTAACCTCTCTGAACCTTTGCTTAGTTGGGGAGTGCAACTGTTGAGAGCTTGGTGTCTGCTGGGTGCATAGGTCCGGATGAATGAGGCTCTGCGCCAGGCTGTCTGTCTCCTTGCTGGCTGCTGCTGCTGGAGAGCTAGAGAGCAAGGCCTCGGAACCCTCATGCCCAAGGAGGGACCTTGTGAAGCAGCCCCTACCTTCCATGGTGGCCACGTCCTTTAAAGTGGCCTGCTAGGACAGCCTTCCACAGCCAGTGCTCAGCTTGGACTGTTAGAGCATCCCTTAGCTATTCTCGCCTGCCCCAGGGCACTGTGCTTTTTTAGCTCTTAGCACTATAGATGGGTCTGTCTGGGCCACCAGCATCCCATTCAGGTGTTCTTAGGGAGCAGTTTCCTTGAGAGCCCCTCCTGCCTGGGCACTTGCCTAAATGATGAAGGGGTGATGAAGCCCCTGTGTGCTCAAACACTGCAACTCCAGGTGTCCACATCAGCCCCGTCACCCTATGCTTTCTTCCCCCCACAGGTGACCAGCAATGGCAGCATTGGGAGGGACACTCCAGCCGAGACCCAGCCTCAGAACCCCCCACCCCAGCCAGCCCCCAATGCCTGGCAGGTCATCAAAGGCGTGCTGTTCAGGTGAGCAGGTGGGCTTGGGGCTTCCGCTCTGTGCAAAGCAAGAGCCAGGGAGAGGGAGTGGTTAGCAGGGATGGCATGGTGCTGCTGTTGGCGGAAGGACAGTGCACACCAGGGAGGGACCTTGTGGAACAGCCCCAGCCACTCAGTGTCGTCCCAGTAGCCAGCTTCTTTTTTTTTTTTAAAAAAAAAAAAAAAAAAAAAAAAAAAAAAAAAAAAAAAAAAAAACTTTATTTATTTATTTGCCTTAGTGTTTGCCTGGAACTGAACTACAGACAGTTGTTAGCTGCCATGTGGGTGCTGGGAATCGAACCTGGATCCTCTGGAAGAGCGGATGGTGCTCTTAACCGCTGAGCCATCTCTCCAGCCCCAATAGCCAGCTTCTTTAATGCTGGCTGCTGAGCCCTCAAGAGCCCTCCTGGACAGCAGTCAGAGTCTTTCCATTCCGTAACTAGAACTCACGCTGTAGACCAGGCTGGCATAGATGTGCCTACCCCTGCCTCCTGAATGCTGGGATGAAAGGCATCCTTTTTGGTGGTATGAGTTGAACGTAGGGCCTTGTGTTTCCTTGAGCCACACCACAAACCCCTTGTTGTAAGGCAGGGTCTTACTAAGTGCCAGGCTGGATTTTAACTTCTTTATTTATTTGTTTTTTTTTTTTTTTTTTTTTTTTTAAAAAAACTTTATTTATTTATTTATTTGCCTTGGTGTTTGCCTGGAACTGGAACTACAGACAGTTGTTAGCTGCCATGTGGGTGCTGGGAATCGAACCTGGGTCCTCTGGAAGAGCAGACGGTGCTCTTAACCGCTGAGCCATCTCTCCAGCCCCTTTAACTTCTTTATTACATTGACTTATTAATTTTATGGGGCATAGGAAGGGGTCACGTGTGAGGGTTAGAGGACAACTTGAGGTTCAGTTTTTTCTTCTATCACGTGGGTCTCAGGGATCAGACTCAAGTGGTCAGCCTTCCTGGTGCACACCTTTACCCGCTGAGCCATCTCACTGCCTCAGTTTCCCAAATGTTTAGGTAACGGGCCTGAAGCCAGGTCCGGCTGAAAATCCACTGTGTTCTGGGAAATGGAGTCCTGCCAGGCACTGGGGGAAGAAGGTTTATAGAGGCCTTAGTAGATTTTCCCTTAAACATAGAAATTATCTGTGCCTTTCCAACAGTGTGCTGCGTGGCTGCTGAGCGTTTGCTCACTGGGGTCACTTGTGCACACATCTGTGTCCTCTCGTTTACTCTAGAACACTTGTCAGCCAGTGCTCTGTAAATAGGCCTTACATTAACAACAGAAATGGATACTGTGTTCTATTGTTTAGAAAGAGTCTCAGTATGTAGCCCTCCTGGCCTGGAACCCACTCACGGTGGCCCTCCTGGCTCACAAGACCTCACCATGACTCCCAGCTTGTTGGTGGGCTGATCACAGTACCAGCTTAGTCCCCGAGCAGTAGGGATGCAGAGGTGTATTATTATTGGTTTGGAACAGGGTTCAACTCTCTAGTCCAGTCCTCAGACGTAACTATCCTCCTGCCTCAGCCTCCTGAGTGCTAGGAGTACAGGTGTGAGCCACCAGCCAAGTCTAGGAGATGTATATAATATTATGTTTGTTTATGTCTGCCTGTCTGTGTGTAAGTTTGTCAGATCCCTTGGAGCTGGAGTGTCAGGCAGTTGCTGCTACATAGGAGCTGGGGATTGGAAGTGGGTCTTCTGCAAGGATAGTATAGACTTTTTTTTATCATGTTTTATGTGCACTGGTGTCTTATCTGCATGTGTTTCTGTATAAGAGTGTCAGATCTCCTAGAACTTGTCTGTGTTCTTACACAGACAGATGTGAGCTGCCATGTGGGTGCTAGGAATCGAACCTGGGTCCAGTGCTTTTCATTACTGAGCTGCTCCAGCCCCCATGGTGTTCTTTTCTTTTTCTTTTTCCTTCCTTCCTTCCTTTCTTTCTTTCTTTTCTTTTTTTTCATTAAAATGAAAAGATTCCCAGTTTGTGATGTGGCACACTCTTTAATTTAACATTTGAAAGACAGAGGCAGGTGGATCTCTGTGAGTTCGAGGCCAGCCTAGTCTACAAAGTGAGTTCTGGGACAGCCAGCCAGAACTATTAGACAAAGAAATCTTGTCTTGAAAAACCAAACCAACAACAAAAATAAAGCAAAAGGTTTTTTAGGTTTATATTACATGTATTAGTGTTTTGCTCATGTGCCATGGGTGCCGGATGTGTGTTTGGTACCTGTAGGGGTCAGATAAGGATGTAGGCTCCCTTGGGACTAGAGTTAGGAATAGTTGTGAGCCACTCTGAGGTGCTGGGGACCAGACCCAGGTCCTCTGCAGGAGCAGCCAGTGCTCTTACCTGTTGAGCCGTCTCTCCAGACCTCTATTGAATTTTCCTCTCTTCTCCCCATCTCCCCATCTCCCCTCCCTGCCCTGGGCTCTCAGATTGTTCTTATTGGTACATGCATGTGTGTATGTGTTGCTCTGGGTGGAACTAAGCGCCTCAAATATGTTAGGGTTAGAGGATTTTAACTAATTGTATGTGATGATGGTGGTCTGCTTGTGCTGCAGTGAAGGTGAGTGTGAGGTCAGAGGACAGCGTTACAGACTTAGTCTTCTCCTGCTTTTCCATGGTCCCCAGGCTTGCACAGTAAGATGCTTTACATACTGAGCCATTGATCATACAAGCCCTGCAGTTGACGTTTATTCTGTTATTTTATTTGCTTACTGAGACAGGATCTCACCATGTAACTCCCTGACCTGGAACTCACAGAGATCACCACACTTGGGCCAGATTTTTTTTTAAATTAATTAATTTATTTATTATGTATACAATGTACAGAAGAGAGCACCAGATGTCATCATACATGGTTGTGAGCCACCGTGTAGTTTCTGGGAATTGAACTCAGGACTTCTAGGAGAACAGTCTGTGCTCCCAACCTCTGAGCCATCTCTCCAGCACGAGTCAGATTTTTTTTTTTTAACCTAATTTTATTTAATGTCTGCATGAAGATATCAGAGCCCCTGGGAATACAGATAGTTGTGATTTATCATGTGGTCCTGGGAATTGAACTCAGATCCTCTGAAGAGTAGCCAGTGCTCTTAACCACTGAGCCATCACTCCAGCCCTGGGTGCAGTTTTTACAGATGAGAACCAGGATTCCAGAATAATTCAGTGATACACAAAGCTCCCCAAAGCAGGTCATGTGACAGCAGCCTTCGGTGGTCGGATGATGATCACGGATTTAAACTCACCTTCCACGTGAATTGGTGTTTTCCTGGAGCTAGAGAGAGAGTGGAGCACGGGAAGGAGCAAGGAGACAGTTCTCATTCATGTCTTTCCAGATGGTGTGCGTGTGCATGTGTGTGTGTGCGTGCGTGCGTGCGTGCGTGCGTGCGTGCGTGCGTGCGTGCGTGCGTGCGTGTGTGTGTGTGTGTGTGTGTGTGTGTGTGTGTGTGTGTGTAGGTGCTTCCCCTCTTGGCTTGACTTTTCTGTTGACAGTGTGACAGTTCTGGGGATTGAATACAGGGCCTTGCTATGCCAAGCTAGTTACCTCCTGGGCTACAGCCTGTGTGCGTGCGTGCGTGCGTGCACACACGTGTGCAGTCTTGGTTGTTGTTTGTTTGTTTTTTTGAGATATTCCTGACACTGCCATTAAATCACTGTCCTCCTACAGGCTAGCTTTAAACCCTTGGTGACCCTCCTGTCTTTGGCTCCTGAAAGCTGGACTTGACAGTTAGGAGCTGTCACACCCACATTTGCTCATAAGCTTTCTGAACTGGTGACTGGACAGATAGCCATTTGGTGGTGGCGGGGCGGCAAGGTCTCACTCCATAGTGCGGTCTGGCCTGGAACTTGAGCAGCCCTCTTGCCTCTCTCAGGTGTTGGAATCACAGCCGTGAACCACCACGCCAGCTTTGCTAGGACCAATTGGGAAGCCCTGGGAAGGTCTAGGTGCATAGAGAACCCTCTGAGAGGCTTCCTGAGATGATGTACGGATGCCCATACACGCACTCCAGGTGACTAGGACCTGAACCTGAGAGAGCTCTGATCCAGCCTGTCTTGTTTCACACATGGGGACAGAATGCCAGAGGGCTGAGAGCCCACAGGTCTTTCCCATACTCTTCCTTGGAGTATTTACTGAAGCCTAGTGTCTCATGGAGGTGGCAGGGTCCCCAGAGAGCACTGGTTCCAGACTTTTGTCAGCTTTGTGCATCAGGGAACGGGTGGCTCAGCTGGGCTGCAGCCCCTGAGACCCCAGACTGCAGGGCTCCTTGGCTTCAACAGGCAGAGGCAAGTCCCTGTGCCCAGTCCTGCCCTAATGGGGTGCAGCTGAGCCACCCGTTCAGACCCACTGAGCATTCGCCCATGGTACTTTTCCATTTAGGGTTTTTTGTTTGTTTGTTTGTTTTATGCAGCGCTGGGTTTGAACCCCAAGGCCCTGCACATGCCAGAATAGCCTCTGTCACTGATCTACACCCTGAGAGCTGTACATGCCTTTTCTCCCTGATGAAATAGTTGGAGCAGCTAACACTGGGAAAACATTAACGGGGTGGGTACCAGGCTCTGTTACGACTCAGGAAAGGTGCATGCTCTTTGCACCCCACTTCAGAGGTCACCTGAGAGTGGGTGTTGGCCGTTACTGGTAGCAATTGGGAGACTGAAGCAGAGGGACTGTGAGCTTTAGGCTAGCCCCAGCAATCCAGGCTGGGGAGATGGCCCAGCGCACAGGCATGAGAACCTCAGGATGTGTCTGAATCCTTGACCTTGGTGGCAAAAGCAGAGAGAGCAGGATCACCAGGGCTTGCTGGTCAGTCAGCCCAGCCCCAAATCCATTCTTTTCTGAAGACAGGGTGTGGCAGTGTTGCCTGGGCTGGCCTTGATCACTGAGCTCAAATGACCCTCCTGCTCTATCCTCCTGAATGACAGGCACGTCACCAAGCACAGTTGCAGTTTTCTTTTTCCTTGGTTTTTGATTTGTAGTTGGTTGATCCCTCTGATAGAGATAGGGAGGACCCTTTGTAGCCTTGCGATGTCAATATTATTACAAATAATGAAATAGATAGATTTGCATGATGTGTGTATGCACACGTGTGTATGTGTGTACAGATTGTGTGAAGTAGTAGAGTGGAATGGAGGGCCTTGTGTATACTGGGCAAGCTCTTGACCACTGAGCTGCATGGTATTTCCATATCTCTTTTTTGTAAAACCAACTTGTTTTATTTTATTGATTGATTTTAATTTTTTTTGTTTTGTCTTAAATTTAAAAGAAATTCTGTGTGTGAGAGAGTGAGTGTGTGTATGAGTGCGTATGTGGGCCACATGGCAGTGTACAAGCAGAGGCCAGATGAGGGCGTCATCTTTTCGAGCTGGCGTTATAAGCGGTGTGATAAAAAGCAATTCAAGATAGAAAAAGTTGGGGGCTGGAGAGATGGCTCAGCGGTTAAGAGCACCGTCTGCTCTTCCAGAGGACCCGGGTTCGATTCCCAGCACCCACATGGCAGCTAACAACTGTCTGTAGTTCCAGTTGCAGGCAAACACCAAGGCAAATAAATAAATAAAAGTGTTTTTTTTTTTTTTTTTAAAAAAGAAGATAGAAAAAGTTTATTTCGCTCATACTTGAGGTTACATTGAGGGAAGTCAGGGCAGGGACCTGGAGCAGAAACAGGAGGAGCATTGCTTGTGCTTAGATACAGCCTTGTTACACAGCCTAGGATCACCAGCTTAGGGATGGGGCCACCCACAGTGGACCTTCTTGTATCAGTTAATAATGAAGTTAGTTCTTCACAGACATGGACATACACCAGTCTGTGGCGGTTCCCCAGCCATCTGTCCGACCCCTGTTTTGTCTTATTTTGTTGAGTTTTTTGTTTTGTTTTTTTTTTTTTTTTTTTAAAACTTTATTTATTTATTTATTTGCCTTGGTGTTTGCCTGGAACTGGAACTACAGACAGTTGTTAGCTGCCATGTGGGTGCTGGGAATTGAACCCGGGTCCTCTGGAAGAGCAGAGGGTGCTCTTAACCGCTGAGCCATCTCTCCAGCCCCCGAGTTTTTTGTTTTTCTTTGTCCTGACCATCCATGTTGGTCACAAATGAACATAGAGGCTTGCATTAATTACAAATGCTTGGCCAGTAGCTCAGACTTACTATTAACTAGCTATTCATCTCGTATCACCATGGGGCTCCTGTCTTTACCTGTCCTCTAGCGTGTCCTGCTTCCTGGGCAGCTGGCTCCAGTCTCTCTGGCTCTGCCCTTCTCTCCCCAGCATTCTCAGTTTGGCTCTCCTGCCTAGCCTTATTCTGCCCAACTGTAGACCGGTCAGTTGGCTTTTTATTAACCAGTGAGGGTACTGTATTCACAGCGTACAGAGGAGTGGTCCACAGCAGCTCTTGTCTTGTCTGGCTGCCCTTGCTCACTGTGCTGTCAAGGATGACTGGACTCTTGTCTCGGCTTCTCAAGTGTTGGGATCATAGCGTGTGGCACAGTTGACTGGTAGCTTTACCGAGCCTTGCCGGTTCTTTTGCTTGGGACAGCGAGACTGAAAAAGTTGCTTAAGCTAGGCTTGACTGCTCAGGCCAGATGATCCAAGGTGAAGAAATTTCAAGGTCAAAGCAGTTCACCTTAATAAGAATCTGACCTGAAGTGAAAAATAATAAAATGGCTGGGGAGACAGCTAAGTGCCAAAGTCTGAAACCTGTCAGTGAAGGCCTAGGGTGTGACTTCAAGGTAGAATACTTTCCTAGAATCACCAGTGAGGGGGCTGGAGAGATGGCTCAGCGGTTAAGAGCACCATCTGCTCTTCCAGAGGACCCGGGTTCGATTCCCAGCACCCACATGGCAGCTAACAACTGTCTGTAGTTCCAGTTCCAGGCAAACGCCAAGGCAAGTAAATAAATAAAGTTTAAAAAAAAAAAAAAGAATCACCAGTGAGGTACTGGAGGTGTGGCTCAGCAGTAACCCACTTGGCTAGCATATCAGAAGCCTCAGTTTAATTTCTTAATACCACAGGAAAAGAAACCACCACCACCCAAACTTTTTTCATGTCTAAAAAAGGCTAACCCATTACCTCCAGGTGTTTAGTATTTAATTACTCTCCATTAAGCGTGGAGAATAATTGCACTGAGGTTTTGTGCTTGTACAGTGGGCTCTCAGGGCACCCGAGTGCCTTCTTTTTTTTTTTTTTTTAAACTTTATTTACTTATTTATTTGTCTTGGTGTTTGCCTGGAACTGGAACTACAGACAGTTGTGAGCTGCCATGTGGGTGCTGGGAATCGAACCCGGGTCCTCTGGAAGAGCAGACGGTGCTCTTAACCACTGAGCCATCTCTCCAGCCCCCCGAGTGCCTTCTAAGTCTTAGTGTCTGACCCATGTGTTACCTGAGGGAGGCCCTGCTGGGGTCAGGGCGGTGTCCCTGTGTGGACGACAGCCTCCTTCTGTTGGTGAGAGCACCTTGCCTTCACTAGCCCCAACGCTGCTTTCTCAGCTGCCTCAGAGCTCAGGAAGGGGGAGTGGGAGGGTGGGTGGAGAGGGCTTGGAGGCCAGTACACTGGACAGCAGCATAGGCTACAGGCAGGGCCTTACTGCCGCTGCTTCCTTCCTCAGGATCTTCATCATCTGGGCCATCAGCAGCTGGTTCCGCAGAGGGCCGTCCCCTCAGGACCAGTCAGGACCCGGAGGAGCCCCACGTGTCGCCAGCCGCAACCTGTTCCCCAAAGACACTCTAATGGTAGTGCTAAGTGGGGGTAACTTGGGGGCTGGAGAGTGATGTGTTGGGCAGGCGGGATGGGACAGTTGGGGACCTGGCTGTCTACGCCATCAGTGCGGGTACCCCAGGAGACTGAGAGAGCAGGACCCTGGGGAGCTCACACCGCAGTCTTCCTGCTGTTGTGCACCTATTGCAGCAGTCCCCGGTGTTTTCGTCCAGAAAAATGTTTGCCCTTCAAGGCTTGTGGGTGACAGGGTGACTGGATGAGCCCAGGTTCCTGAGCTAGCAGCAGTCACCAAACCCCTTACCCTCAGCCCCTCCCAGGTCTGTGTTGCTGTGTTTCCCAGCCTGTCTGTCACCAGGCCACTGCCAACTAGAGGGTCCTGATGAGGCCCGAGCAGGAAAAGACTCCTCTTCTGAGGCACAGGCCTTTAACTTGCTTGTCCCAGGTCTGGACAGCCATCCACAGTGGTCCTGTTGCCCCTGGGTTGAGTTTACAGTTGCACAGATGCCATCATCCCACTAACGCATGCTTCCCACAGAACCTGCATGTGTACATCTCAGAGCATGAGCACTTCACAGACTTCAACGCCACCTCAGCGCTCTTCTGGGAGCAGCACGACCTGGTGTACGGTGACTGGACCAGTGGAGAGAACTCAGATGGCTGCTACGAGCACTTTGCAGAGCTTGACATCCCGCAGGTATCCCCATCGCCCTGGCCTGGCTCCTCGCAGCCACCTCCAGAGTGCTGGGCCTCCCAGCTTTCGGTGGTCAGCCATCAGTAACTGTTCCTGAGGGCTTGCTCAGCACAGTGATGCCAAACAGCATAGCTTCAAGGTTATATAGATAATGGTGATGGGCATTTGCTGTGCGGGGCTGAGCCAAGCTGATGTGTGGAAACCCGTACCCCGTCAATTGAGAAGTATTGCAGCAAGATGTGGCCGCACTCCCTGTAGTTCCAGAATCTTGGACAACTGAGGCAGAAGGTTCAAGAGCAGGCTGGGGATTGCAGGAAGACCTGTCTCCAAGCACAAAGCAGCTGTTAGTGCCCCATGTAGCTATTACTGTCTCATGTAACTGCCGCTGTCTGCAGTCCGTGCTAGATGAAACTGAGGTTAGCTGCAGCTTGGCGCCTTTGCCAAGGTCAACAGCTGGTGGGAGATTCACTTGGCTCCCTGACCCTGGGTCCAGTACCTGCCTCCTCCAGGAAGCCAGCCTTAGCTTGTTTAAGTATGTTCTCCAACCTCACAGCCTGTTGGGCTTTGTAGTCCAGGCTAGGCATGGTGGGTCTTCTGTCTGAGCACATGGATTCCTCACGAATCCTTGACGCCTAGGAGGGTATGGCTGGGTTCAGCAGTCTGTTCCCACACTGTCCAGTAGAGGACTGGACACACAAACATTCAGCAACATTTTTTTCATTGATGCAAATTGAACCTAGAGCACCTACCTGTCTCGCATACTATGTAAGTACTGTAGAGCTGCGCTGGATCCCCTGCCCATGGGTTCTCTTTGGAGACAGTCTGGTGTAGCTCAGGCTACTCTGTACTGTAGAGCTGAGCTGGATCCCCTGCCCATGGATTCTCTTTGGAGACAGTCTCGTATAACTCAGGCTAGTCTGTACTGCAGAGCTAAGCTAGATCCCCTGCCCATGGTTATCTTTGGAGACAGTCTGGTGTAACTCAGGCTAGGCTTGGCATGTAACAGAAACTAGTTTTGACCCCTAATGTTCCTGCCTCCATATCCCAACTACATGAATTACAGGAACGTGTTGTCTGTCACACGTTACACGTTGAGATAGGGGCTCCCTGAGTTGTCCAGGCCAACTCTGAACCCATGGTATGGCAGAGCTCCTGGCCTTTGTGCCCAGTAGGTTTGGGGAATTGGGGTAGAGAGAGGCCCTGCCTTTGAGGGCTGGAACCGAGCAGACACTGTCTCTATGACTCCAGTGGCTATATTGTCAAGTCCACACTATTTGTTGAGGCTCAGGAAAGGATGGGGGACCAGTGAGCTTGTCCTGGGGACTCAGGTCTCACCTCCCAAGAAGCTCCTGGGGGCTTGGAGGGCAGGGCCCAGTGTGGGGCCAATCTCTGCTGGAAGGTCAGACAGAGAAGACTCAGGCGCTCCTCTCCCTCCCCAGCACCCACACAGCTCACTCCTTCCTTCACAGCGGGCCCTCCTGTACAGTCCCCAGTCCTGGGAAGCTGGGAGGGCCGAGGTGAGGAAGGCCTTGGTAGAGAGGCGGCTGGAGGTGGCACATGGAGTGGGTGGGGAGGAGAGTTGCGGGGTCACAGATTGGTCATTTTCTCTTGTGTTTTATCATAACGTCGTGGTCCAGCCACAAACTGTCCATGCTCCTGCCTCAGCTGGGATTAGAGGCTCTCAAACACCTGGGCTCTTGTTCCTGGGCAGGATCGTGTCACGATCAGGCTTCGGGACGCTCTAGAACGTGTTGGCCAGAGGCACATTCCTTAGCTGGGTGCCCTGGGCAGACCTTGCTTATGGAGTGCTGGGATGGCCTGCACCTCACAGTTGGGGCACTGAGTCCCGTGAAGGAAGCCTGAGCTTATGTAAGCAGGGCTGGCTCTGAGTGTTCCGTTCATCTGGAACTGGACCTTCAGTTTGTCTTGCTCCAACACTTGAGGGCAGAAGCAGTCAGCTGCCCTCTATGCCCCGAGTCCTCAGGAAATAGCCGGAGAGTCAGGGGTAACTGGAGGTTGCTTGCTGTAGGCAGGTGACAAGCAGCCGTGGCATTTCCTACCCCCTTCACACTGGCTACCTTCTCTTGCAGAGTGTGCAGCAGAATGGCTCCATCTATATCCATGTCTACTTCACTAAGAGTGGCTTCCACCCAGACCCCCGGCAGAAGGCCCTGTACCGCCGGCTTGCCACTGTGCACATGTCCCGGAGTAAGTTCCTTTCCTTCTGATCCTGGTGGAACCTGGCTGGAGTGTGGCATGCAAAGTCCTGTGGAGTGGGCAGGAACTCTGTGCTCTGAGGGCTAGGGATTGATGAGACAGCACTGGCCCCATTTCTGTTACTACCTCTGGACACACTTAGGAACCTTCTAGTGAGAGCAGGTGAATCTGAGTGTATGCTTGGAATCCTAGCTAGGGAATGGAGGGGCTGAGGCAGAGTGGTGAGTTTGAAGCCAGCCTAGACTTCTTAGCAAGACTGCCTCAGTAACAAACAAACAAGGGCCGGTGTATCCAGGGGACTGCTGAAAGAAAGGTGATGGGTAGAGCTTGGCTGGAGTCGGGGTCGGGAGTGGAAGCTGATCGGTTAGGTACAGACAGTGACTTTGAATGCACTGGGGCCTGAGGCTGGGGCTCAGAGTGCTCCCTTAGCATAAGGAAGCCGGAGCTGGATTCCTTGTGCAGCAAACCAGGTGTGGCTAGAGGAGGACCAGAAGTTCAAGGTTATCCTTGCTTCTTGCTTACTTAGGAAATTCACAGCCAGCCTGGGCTGTGTGATACCTTGTACCCCAAAAGAGAAAAAGAAAAGAAAAATAGCCCTCTCTTCTCCCAAGGCCTAGGGCAGCACTTTCTACAGATGAGGTATCTAAAGCTTCTTCCTGCTGCAGAGCATCTGTAGGGAAGTATATCAGTATTAACAACAGCCGGATGGACTGAGCCACGTGTGAGGCTGAGGTGGTGGATGGTGAGCTTAGGGCCATCCTGGATACCTAGGAGGATCCAGGCTATATAGTCAGATTACAGCTCAAAGAACGAAACAGCAGCCAGGTATCTACCTGGCTCTGTAGTTAAAGTGAGGACCAGAGTCTGTGTGCTCAGCATCCCTGTAAACTGCCAAGGCAGTCCAGCAAGCCATGGGATCCAGTAGAGGCCCCACCTCTTTGTATAAGGTAGGGAGCCATCCAAGTAGCCAGTGTCTTTCTCAGGCGACCACATGCCCACACGCTCACACATGTGCTTCCTTCCACACACAGGCATACACATCACAAGAGTAAAACAAAGTGCTAAGACTGAAGTTAGCATGTTATTTCAACAGGGAATTGGTGGAAAAGAACAAGTTGGATACTTTACATTGTTTGGGGGACAAGTGTCAGGGTGAATTATGTGTCACACCCACAGCTTGTGCCCAGTTGTACCAGGCACCTGTGACCCCACGCTGGTATAGCAGCTTTGTAGATTTAGCCTTCCAGAACATGGCTTCTCTGCTCCTATGGGACCAGGGTGTTTCTTATTAGCACCTTGCCCCACCCCCCTTTTTTCCCCTTTGGTTTTTCTTTTCTTTCTTTTTCTTTTTTAAATTTATTAATTTTTTATGTATACATTATACAGAAGAGGGTACCAGATGTCATCATAGATGGTTGTGAGCCACCATGTGGGTGCTGGGAATTGAACTCAGGTCCTCTGGAAGAACAGTCAGTGCTCTTAACCTCTGAGCCACCTCTCCAGTTCCCCTCTGGTTTTTCAAGACAAGGTTTCCCTATGTAGCCCGGGCTGTCCTGGAGTTCACTTTGTAGACGAGACTGGCCCCAAACTCAGAGATTCCCCTGTGTCCTATGCCTCTTGAATGAATGCTAGGATTAAAGGAGTGTGCCATCATACTCAGCTTTTTTTTTCTCTAAGATTTCTAAATTTTATATGTGTGTTATGCCTGCACGTATATATGTGTCCCGGATGTACTCCTAGTCCCTCGCTACAGGGATCAGAGGGAATCAGATCCTCGGAGCCTGGAGCTGTGAGTGGCTGTGCGTGCATGCATGCCTCTGTGTGTGCCTGTCTGCGGTCTGTTTCATCAGCCCTGCCTGTCTCTTGTACTCTTAAAAGTTGACAGCCTCATCCTCTCTGGAGCATGTCCCTGGAGTTTATCCTCTGACATACCCAATTTCATGTGCTTACTACATCAGCTAGACATGGAGGCCGGGTTTCCAAACGGTTCCTAGAGAAACTGTGGAAGTGATGTTGATGTTAGTAAGAGCAGCAGACCCTGAAGAAGTGTGGGCTCTGTCCTCGTTCTCCACAGTAGTGACGGTCCAGGGAAGTGCTATTAACCCTTAGCTAGGGTGAAACAAGAGCTAGGATCTTCGCCCACTCCATACAGGGATGGAAGCCGCCTTGGAGTGGTAGGCCTTCTTGTTTTTGCTGGCCTCCTGGAGATGGAACCCAGGGCTTCTCACACTCTAGCTTGACAAGTGCTGTGCTTTTTTGTCTATGCCCCAGCCCCTCACTGGAGGATTCTAGGCAGGGACTCTACCACTGAACCACACCCCAGCCCCTCACTGG
>PVIH01020186.1:0-33201 GCA_004025045.1 Sigmodon hispidus | reverse complement strand
AGATAGGGCCCAGTACACACCCGCCCTGGAACCCCCTAGAAGATAGGGCCCAGTACACACCCGCCCTGGAACCCCCTAGAAGATAGGGCCCAGTACACACCCGCCCTGGAACCCCCTAGAAGATGGGGCACAGTACACACCTGCCCTGGAACCCCCTAGGATGTTCTTTCCTGGGTTGGGCTGCCCCACCAAAAAAGACATGAGCCCAGGCCCTGATCTTCATGGACCTGGCTTGTTAGCCCTGTAGTTTGAAATCTTGCAGCAAGGGGCACCGTGTGGGAGGTGTTGCCCCCTTCCTATACAGCCTACAGTCTCTTCTCTGCCTCTGGAGAAGCCAATAGTCACAGACTGTCTCCCTGGGCTCCTGTTCACACCTCCTCACAAAGCTGAGAACATGTTTGGATATTACAAACAAACATAACTAGGTCCTCTGTACTCAAAATTGCTAAATCTGGCAGCTTCATATTTAAGACAGAAATAGAGCAGGGAATTCAGTTGCCTGAGGAGACAACACCAGGCTGGACCCTCAGTGTGTTCACCAGAGAGCTAGGAAGTGGCCAAGGACATGTTCAGGCTACCAGGACATCTGTACATGATGCTGAGCTTCTGTAGAGGCCTGGAGACAGGCTCGTGTTTCTGCTTTAGCCGTATACCCATCTGCTGGCCCAGTCACTGTTAAGGGCCACACCATGACAGTCTTGCCACTTCCTTAATCCAAACTTCTTTCTAGTCTCCACCTAGGAAGGGCCTCTGTCCCCACCCTGGGGGAGTGACTAGTCAATCTTTCTCTTTCTTTTGTTCTTTTTTGTTTGTTTTGAGGCAGGGTTTCCCCGTCCAGCCCTTGCTGTCCTGGAACTCACTCTTTAGATGAGGCTGGCCTCAAACGTAAGCGATTCACCTGCCTCTGCCTCCCAGTGCTGGGCACCGCCACCTAGTCTTTTTTCATTTTTAAATTTTCTCTTCTTAGTTCTATTAAGTATAAAAGGACCTGTTCTGCATCCCCCTCAAATTAACTAACCCAAACAAGATAAAGCCTAAAAGGTAGTTTGATCTATCTGGACCCAGAATTTTTGTCTTTTGCCCCCTTCTCTGAGGGGCCAGGGCAGGGCTTGTCTGCACTGAACTAAGACCAGGAGACAAAGGCTTAGCACACTGCATCCTATGCGTGTTCTTCACGGGAAAACCTCCACCTTTCCAAGGCTACCACCAGGGCAGGAAAGACCTGCAGGCCCTAGGCTTCCTGGGGTCAAGGCCAGGGGACAGAACAATGATGCCGGAGAGAGCAACAATGGTGAGCTCCCTGGTGCTCCATCCTTCCTGGACAGCTAGTCTCTGTTTGTTTATTTTTATGGGTATATGTGTGTGCCTGAGTATATGTCTTTGTACCATGTGCATGGAGGAGCATTCAGAGAGCAGAAGGCCTCCAGTCCCTGGAACTGGATATTACTGGGGCTGTGAGCTGCGATGTGGGTGTTGAGAATCCAAGTCACCTAAGCCAGTCCAGTTTTTTTTTTTTTTTTATTTATGTGGGTTTTTTGTTGTTGTTGTTTCGTTTTGTTTTTGAGACTGGTTCTCGAAGGTCTGAAACTCAGTATGTTGACCAGGCTAACCTTGAACTCAGAGAGATATGCCTGGCCCTGCCTCTCTAGGACTAGATATTAAAGATGCACACCACCACACCAAGTTGATAGTTAATTTTTGGTTTTGGAGACAGAGTTTCTCTGTGTAGCCCTGGCTGTCCTGAACTCCTCCACAGACTAAGCTGGCCTCGAACTCATTGATCTGTCTGCCTCTACATCCCAAGTGCTAGAATGAAAGGCACCATTGCCTGGCTCTGACAGTTTTAATTACCAACTAGACACAGCCTAGAATCTCAATGTGGGTGTGTGCATATCAAGTTGGCCTGTAGGCATGTGGGGTGGGATCCTAAATTAATAGGAAGTCCCTCCCACTGTGACGGAGCCATTCCCTGGGCTTGTGTCCTGGATTGTATAAGAATGCAGAAACGCTAGCACTAGCACACATGCGCACTGACTGCTTTCTGTTCTTGCATATGGGTGTAATAGGACTGACTGGTTGACCAGTTCCTGCTGCCTTGACCTTCCCACAATGATGGTTAGTAATCAGAAATTGTGATTCAAATAAATTCTTTTTCCCTTAAGTTGCTTTTGGCCAGGGTATTTTAACTAAGGCAGGCCACTTCTTCTGTCACTTCTCCCAACACATGCCACACTGTAGATTCTGAGGTCCCACCTAAGTAAAGTGGGCCCAAGGACAGAGCCAGGATCTGGTGCACACAGGCAGCTACTGGGACAGGCTAATAGGACAGGTGTGCCTCCTCTGTGGCCAGTCCATTTCGGACAGTGCTGGGCACCCGACCCCACATCTGCTCACCTGTGTGAATTTTTTTTTAAATATTTATTTTTATTTTTATGTGAATTGGTGTTTTGCCTGCATGTATAACTGTGTAAGGGTGTCAGATCTTGGAATTACAGACAGTTGTTAGCTGCCATGTGGTTGCTGGGAATTGAACTCAGGTCCTCTGGAAGAATAGTCAGTGCTTTTAACCCCTGAGCCATCTCTCCAGCCCATGAAGTTTTTTTAAGGTGAGATCTTGGATATAGCCCCAGATGAATCTGAAAGCCATTTGCTATGTAAACCAGGCTGGCCTTGAACTTGCTGTAATCCTCCCTTAGGCCAGGGCTGAGGAGAGCTGCATGCAGATTCTTAGATGACCATTGGAGGGGACAGGCGGCCAACAGATTAATTAGCATTGGTGCACTCAGGGGCCAGGTGGCTGTGGATGGGTCAGACTGGAAGATCATAGAGGAGAGGTGACATCTACACCAGGAACAGGACAGATGCAAACCAAATGCCTCAACAAAACAGTCCAGAGGCCTGAGGCCGGCTAGCAGATGATGATAGAGATGGCTGAGGATTGGTCTAAGGAGGTCCACACAGAAGTGGGAGGTAATAGGGAGCCTGGGACCCAAACTGCCTGAGCAGTGAGGGTCAGGGTAAGAAGCTGACACTTGGAAGACCATCCCAGCACTTGGAGCAGGCTAGCAGGGTGTGCTCCTCCAGGAGAAACTGCTGTCCCGGGGCCAGGGTCTGGTGCGCAGCAGCTGCTGCCTCACTAGACAGAGGCCTCAGAACTTATTATAACTACCAAGGCAGGGTGTCCTGACAGAATTCATGGAAGAAACTGGAATTTGCTAGGGCATATTCACTTATATTCTTTTTACATCTGTCTCTGTCCAACATCTCTTTTTCCTACCTCTCTCCTGCTGTCCCACCTTCCTTGACAGGGTCTGTGTAGATCAGGTCAGCTTGAAATTTACAGTCCTAATGCTTTCACCTGTGGGGCACGCTGGGATGACACCAAGCGTGTCACCACATCCTTGGCCTGAAGTCAGCTGATCTTGTAAATTATTAAATATCAATATTGATTGTGGCAATCGCCACCAATGCCACCTGACCATTTCGATGCACAAGCTCAAGTACCCTGAACCCCAACAGCATGGAGAATCTATCCAAGGAGGAACAGGTGCTGGTGGTGTGGCCCAGTGGTAAGGCACTTGCCTGACATATATGAGACCCTCAGAACAAAAGTACACCCAGAGACATCCTCATCCTCCAGATCAGTAGAACCAGGAGGCATCCCGGATGGCCGAGCTAATTCCTCACGGTGAAGGGATACTTAGTAAGATTTAACAACTGGAAACAGCCACATAACCAGTGATCAGTGACGAAAGCTTGGAAACTGACCATAACCAAAAAGACTCTTGACTAACTCCCCTCCCTATGAGCCACAGGGCCCTCCTGTGGGCTCAGTGACCAGCTGATTCTTCAGCCTCTGGGCATGGGAGCTGTTGACTCCAGACCGCTGTGAGCTGCTGGATCAGATCTCCTGAGACCTGCGTTGCTACTCTGGGGCTTTTTCCATTGGAATGGAGATTAGAGTCTCATCTGGTCTACTCATAATCCTTTCAATTTCCTTTTGAAAATTAAAAAAAGAAATACTCTGTATACTTCAGGTTCAAAGTGCTTCCTCCTCCCCCATCTGAAATCCACTTTTATGCCCCACGAGCTACTGTTTATCCCCACTGCCTAGATGCTTCAAAGCACATTCCAACCACAGGGCTGTTTGTGCACCCAGCTACACATTCTGATGCTATGAGCCCTTCTAACACATGGCTGAACCCACAGCATGAGACTCTAAGGTACTGAAATCTGGCCATAGATCTATATTGGGATGGCTTAAGGTTTGGGAATGTCCCCCAGGGGGTCATTTGGCAGTGAAGAGGTGGTAAGACCTGTAGATGTGGGGTCTAGGGCAAGGTGATTAGGTCAAGGAGGGGTCATCCCTGAGAGGAGGGTGTTGATAAAGTAACTGTGGGAATCTCATTGGTACTCTCAAAAATTTAAAATCATAAAGTCAAACCTGGCCTTCCCTGGCTGCTGGCTTCTTGTCTTGCCATATGCTCTGGGTCTCTTGTATGTGCATCCACCATAGTGCCAGCTACCACGCGATGGCACAACCAAAGAGGCCCTTGAAAGATGGGGAAGCAATGGGAATCCTGGGTCCTAAATATCCAGGTTCCTAAACTGTGAACTAAATGAACCTATTTTACAATAAAGCACCCAGCCCCGGGGGCCACAGAGAGAGTTCAATTGGTAAAGTGCTTGTTCTGAGAACATGAAGACTGAGTTCAGTCCCCAGCACCCACACAAACACCAAGGCATGGCAGTGTGCCCCTCTGGCTTGCAAGCCAAGGCTGGCTCTGCACCCACAATGTTCTTACATGAAGAGGATGTGCCACGCCCAGCAACAGCAGGTTTGGCCTCTTTGCAGATGTCCGGTTGAGTGGCTGGTAGGCCCTGCAGGCAGCTATTTCTGGCTTGTTGGGCATTCTGGGGAGAAACAGGATGGTCTCCCAGCCTGCAGAAAGACATGAAAAACCCAATAAATACAGAGAGCTGGGAGGTATTTGAGACAGGGTTTCTCACTGACCCCCGGAGGCCCACTGATTCAGCTAGACTGGCTGACTTGGTAGCATCATAAAGAGATGCAGAAGGTGGCTGTGTCTGAGACTCTTTTGGGAAATAGGCATTTTAAAACATATTCTTGTTAGCTTCTCCTTTTCAAGTCAAACAATGTTATATTTATTTATTTAATGTGTGCAAGTGCCTGTGTGCTTGCCCCATGGCACAGAGGTGGAGGTCAGAAGATGTTCCATCATGTGAGTGAGAACCTGGAGACCAAACTTAGCTCATCATGCTTGGTGGTGAGCGAGCACTGTTACCAGCTGCACCATCTTCTCTGCAGCTTCTGTAAAAGCCAGGATCTTAAGCAGCCAAGGCTGGCCTTGAACTCATCATGTAGCTGAGAATTACCCTGAACTTCTGACCTTCCTACCTCCTTCTCTCAAGTGCTGGGATGACAAGTAAGGCCACTAACTTTTTAAAGAGTAGTGTTAGTGCAAGTCTACTTTTTAACAGTAGAGTTAGCGCATGTCTAATATAGCCGCACATCTCAAGAGCTGTGGGTTGCACAGGGACCCTGCTGTTTCTACCAACCAAGCACAAGCTACTTCTCCGAGGATAAGGCTGACTGTGACATCCTGAACAGAGGTGGGCAAGTTGAGCTTTTCTAACACTCAGTGGTGCATATTTCTGTGCTGACCCCGAGTTGAGGAGATGGATGGCAGTTTCTCATCCAGCCTTGCCACGCCATATTCAATATGGCAAGAGACAGGTATGGCAGAGCTGTCCTTGAGAGCCTGGCAAGTGCTCCAATGTCAGCCTGGACAGGTCTCTAGTTGTGTGTGTGTGTGTGTGTGTGTGTGTGTGTGTGTGTGTGAGAGAGAGAGAGAGAGAGAGAGAGAGAGAGAGAGAGAGAGAGAGAGCACTCACTCCAGCAAGGAGATACAGGTCACAGACTCAGCAAGGGCTCAGTGAGTCACAACACAATGATAAGCCTAAGCCTGCCTAGGGTCAGCCATGGAAAAATGGCTGTCGGTAAATACTAACTCCTACGGTTCAACAAGGGGACAAGTAACTGTTCTGGAGAGACTGCTCAACATGGTGCTGGGTATGCAGTGAGTCAGAGGCGTAGTGGGGTGGGCCCCTCAGCCTTCAGCTCTGTGTTGGGGTTTTCTGGGGGCCAGAGAAGAAAAGCAGTGAAGAGACTGAAGGCAGGGTAAAGAGGAACGAGAAAAGATTCGAACCCCAAGAAAGATGAGGAGCCCCCTCCATTGGCGCTCTGTGTTGAAGGATCTCTCTGTGGTCACAGAAGGTATGGATGGGATGGCAGGAGAGGTTGGTTCAGGTGAAGGCCCAGAGGACAGGGCAGGACAGGGGTGAGGGTGGGGTTCTGGCCAAGCTGCTGCAGGTTCATGTCAGTCCCTGAGGTAGGGGCTGAGATGGTCAGGCTGATCCTGGAGACTGTCTGGGGTGCTGTGAGGCACATCTTTAAGTCCAAGTTGGCCTGAGGTGCCATCAGTGAGTACAATGTGGTGAAGACCCCAGAGTGGGGTTCCAGACCCTGTCCAGAACACAGCACGCAGGAGGAAGAGGGTAATGGCAAGGCCAGTCCACTGTGGCAGGGATGCGGAGGGACAGCCACTGGGAGGGACTTGGGTGCAGTGGCCTGAGGGTGTCAAGAGTTGGGAATTGTTAATTCTCCTGTGATCCTGGAAGTCACTGAGCATGCTCGGCTGTGGAGGAAGTCCGGACCGGTACAGGTGGCTAAAGGAAGGAGAAGGCAGTGAGGTGCACGGGTGGAAGAAGAGAGCCTCCAGAATTAAGGAGGCTTGTTAGGCCTATGAAAGGAGTCAGATCTGGGAGGTACAGCCAAGATAAGGCTGAGGGTGGAGTCATGTGCCTGTGTTTACCTCAGCCTTAGGTTCTTGATAAAACTAGTGTTTATGACGAAAAAAAAATAAATTAGATAATAGAAAGGCTGTATACCCACAGGAGACCACTTAACTGTGATATTGTTTCAGTGTTTTAAAAATGCAAATATATGACTGGGAACGTGGCTCAGTTGCTAGACTGCCTGTGTGGCCTACAGGGAGCCCTGGGTTTGGTCCCCAGCACTGCATTAACCAGGCACACTGGTATATGTCTCTAACCTGGTACTTGGGATATGGAGGAAAGAGAATGGACATATAAGGTCAGCCTCAGTTAAATACAAGTTTCTGGCCATCCTGGTCTACATAGTATAAGTTCCTGGCCAGCCTGGGCTACCTGAGACCTTGTTTCACCATGGTGCACATCTTTAAGCCCGGTCCTAGGGAAGCAGAGACACGTGGGTCTCTGTGAATTTAAGGTCAGCCTGGTCTACACAGTATAAGTTCCAGGTCAGCCAGGGCTGCACAGTGAGACCTTGTCTGAAAAACAGGGCATGCGCCACCATGCCTGGCTTTTGTTTCAAAGGGAGGAAAAAAAGAAAACATATACTTAAAAGAACCTAAAACCAATGGGCCAGTATGGCTTTTTAAAGGTAGCCAGTCATACCACTTTACAGTTTGCTTTTCTATTCAAAAACACATTGTCACATTATGAGGATCTCCCCATGTAACCAACTATTCATAATGCTGCTAGATGTTTTCAATACTGTTCATGACCATAACTTAGCCAGCCTTCTAATGCTGGGCATGTAGATATTTCTTCATAATCAATATAGTAACAAGTCCCCCTGTGCAGATCTATAAATTACAGGGCAGAGTCCAGAAAGCACTGGCCTCTTGAATCTGTGAAACACCTATTAATTAGGTGTTCCTAGGAGTGCTGAGTCTGTATTTATCTGGGAGCAATACAGGGTCACCAGCGGGGTTTCTGAGTATTGTTACATTCTTTATTTTTTTTATTTTTTTATTTTTTTAAACTTTATTTATTTATTTATTTGCCTTGGTGTTTGCCTGGAACTGGAACTACAGACAGTTGTTAGCTGCCATGTGGGTGCTGGGAATCAAGCCCGGGTCCTCTGGAAGAGCAGACAGTGCTCTTAACCGCTGAGCCATCTCTCCAGCCCTTACATTCTTATTAATCACAAGGAGCAGATCTCTCTATGTCTTTTCTTGCTACAGGGTTTGCTGAGTGCTGTGAGGGGAAGCATCACCTCTCATTTTTGGGGTCCTCAGGACTGAGTTTACACCTCATCAGTCACAGAAATGAAAACAATGTTGAACATGGAGGTGGTGGTGTTCACCTGCAATCCCAGCACTAAGGCGGCTGAGATAGAGGGTAGTGAGCTTGAGACCAGCCTGGACTATAAAATGAGACCTTGTCTCAAAAAAAAAAAACAAAAACAAAAACAAAACAAAACAAAAAAACAAACCACTGATTCATGGAGGGTGGGACTGTCATGGCTGAGGGTCTCCCTGACCAAATACCTGTAGACATGACCTCAAGCAGGGGGCCAGTTGAGCCCACATGCTGGAAAAGCATGCTCAAGGGTCTCTCTACAGGACAGGGTCATCTGGCCCAAGAATGAACAGTGCTCCTTGGTCAGATGTCAAGTTTGTTAGGTCCTCTGAAGTGTCCTTATGCCACGGTAGCCTTGCTGTGAAGCTAGGGTTTTAATTATTTTCAAATTGAAAAGATAAGTGTCTTCTTTCCCATGCCCAACAGGAATTTCACCAGCCCCTCGTGCTGCTTACCTCCCAAATGGACCATTTAGACTAGGTTAACTAATCCTCATCTCTCATTATATTTCAGATGGAAACATGCAACCCCTCAAATGTTAAGTGACAAGCTGGAGGGCAGGAAAGGAAGGCTGGTGCAGGTCAGACTGCTGTTAACTTGTACGTGTGCTTGCTTGGTTCTTTCTTTTAAATGTGTTTCTAGCTAGTCATCAGTGTTTGCACAATTTACGGGTACAGTGTGACAGCTTAACACATGGACACATGGTACTGATTTTATCAGGACAATTGGCACAGCTATCTGGACGAGAATGCTCTTACTCTAGAGAACTATATGCTGAGTCTGTAACCTCCTTCTAAACAGTTCAGTAAGAAACAAAACCAAAAAAGAGCAAACTAACAAAAAGCTGTATAAGCCAGGTGTGGTTAGGACACAGGACAATAAGGCTGTCCCTTAGCCACACAGCAGGTTCAAGGCCAGTCTGGACCACAGGATACAAAATAAAGAAGGCCAGGCCTGGTGGTGCACAGCTTTGATCGGAGCCCTAGAGAGGCAGAAAGAAGCCCAGCCTGCTTTACATAGTGAGTTCTAGGTCAGCCAACGATTCATAGTGAGACCTTGTTACAAAAAAACAAAAACAAAACAAAACATAGAACAAGGGTCTGGAAGGCTGGTGTAGAGGCACAAGCTTTTAATCTTAGCACTTTGTGAGTTTGAGGCCAGCCTGGGCTACACAATGAATTACAGAACAGCTGGAGCAACAAAGCAGACCCTCGGTTGAAAAAAATCAAACCAAAACTAACCAACCAAACAAACAAAATCAAAAACCAACAAACAAAGGTCTGGAGAGATTGCCCAGGGTTAGTGCTTGCTGTTCTATCCAAGGATCATAGTTAGCATCCTTGTCAGCTGTCACAGTCTCCCAGAGCTCCAGCACCAGAGGATCTGACACTCTCTTCTCGTCTCCAAGAGCACCCGCCACCTACACATAATAAGTGAAGGTCTTAAAAACAAGACCACTATGTAAATGCTGTGTTTTATATATAGAAAGCCAGTGAGTGTGAGAAAAGGCAATGTGAACTCTGGGATTCCTTCAGTGCAATGCTCTCTGTTTTACTGTCCACTGTGTGAGAAGGAGAAGAACACAATCTAATGATTTGTGTATCAATATTAAAAATAAAAACCTACAAACAGAAGCACAATGGGGCTGATTAAGCAGATGCCAGAGCACTGATCCATGACTGGGAAGTATCATCCATCAAATTCTGGATGTGTAATAAAGTTGACAGATCTGGTGCTGGACACTGGTGTTCCTGGTAGCTGTGGTGTGGAGCCCACACAGCAGGTATTTTCACTCTGTCGGTGGCTATGTGCCTCCTTGTTTATCATAAAGTTACCACACAGTGAAACTGGAAATAATCAAAATGTCCAGTGATAGGGGCCAAGGAAAACATGGTGTGACCATGAGGATAAGGCCACTACTTACTGAGTGGGTAACTGGAAACTTCCAGCCATTTCTTTATGATCCTCCTATCATGCACACCTGCTTATAGTTTTCCCAGTTTAGGAAGACAGGGCATACAAATATCAAATGGGACTCTTGATGGGAGCTGAGCCTCAAGCCAGGAGGCAGAGACCAAGGTCATCTGAATGACATTTTATTTTTCTGTTAAGCAGTAGAAACCATGTGACAGAGAATGATCAGGGCCTGGCAGCTAAAAAATGGACATGGCTGCTCTCCCTATTTTTTTTTTCCTCTGCTGGGGCTGGAACCCAAGGCTTCACACATGTTCCAGGCCACAGAGCTGCTTTGAGAGCCTCATCTAAAACAGAGCTGTGACCCTCCAGTCCCAGCACTGGGCCTGGTGCTATGGGAGATGGCACAGGGATGATCGACAGGGCAGTTCAAACTGGCTGAACCTGCCATTGCTTGGTAACTTCCTTCTGAAATGACCCTGGCCAACACTGGTCTTTGGAGGCAGGATTCTAGCAAGTTACACATTCCTTCTGGAGGAAATCTGTGTATGGGGGAGATGGGACCTTACCTTACTTGCTTTTCCTCCAAAAATCCTCAAAAGATGAACAATAAAGAGAAATGCTTTCCAGTATGAATGCTTTATTATGCACTTTAATACATATTACACAGCAATTAATAAAAGCAGAGCTTAAGAAAATAGATTCCCGCTTCCTGTATCCCGAACTTACACTAGGCACCCTGTCCTGTGGCCACCAGGGGTGACGGGCCGACGGAGGGGCTCATCCCCGCTCCACTGCACACTGGCCAGCCCTTTCCGCCGTGCCACCTTCCCAGTGTTGGTCATGATCTGGTGGAAGTAAGAAACAGGTTTGAGACAGTGTGTCACTAAGAGCCACCCAGAAGTAGAGCAGACTAAAGGAAATAGGTTTCCAGGGACAGGATGCTAAGTGAGCAAGGCTCAAGGGTACCTTGTTCCTAGTACTCAGGAGGCAGGAAGATCAGAAGTCAGTTACAGAGCAAGTTTGAGGCTAGCCTGGGCTACATGAAACTCTGTCTAAAAAAGGGGGTGGGGCTGGGGAGATGGTATAAGGACAGAATTCAGATCCTAGCTGGGCAGACATGGTGTCTAGCTTGTAATGCTAGCTGAGAAGTACAGACCAGGGATATCTGGCGTAAACAGGCTAAGGAGACTAGCAGATCCCAGACCTCTGGGTTTGGTGAGAGATCCTGCCTCAATGTATTAGTGAGAGCAGGAACAGAAGACATGTGACATGTAGTGTCAACTTGTGACCTCCACATGCACACATATGAACACACCCACACATACCATGTGCCAAAAAAGAGAGAGAGAAACCTAGTAACAATAACAAAACTCAATGAACAAGGGGGGGGGGGTCACAGTAAGAGTGTCCATGCTGCAGGTTACGTGGGAACAAAAAATGTAAATTGTAAAGGCTGTGTTATATACAGAGAAAGCAAGTGAGAGAAAAGGCAATGTGAACTCTGGGATCTCTTCAGTGCAATGCTCTCTCAGTTTTACAGCCTGTTATGTGAGAGAGAAAAGACCACAATCTACTGATTTGTGTATCAATAATTAAAAAATAAAAACCTAAAAAAAAAAAGCACAATGGAGTTGATTAAACAGACCCCAGAGCACCGATCCATGGTATGAGCTAGAAAGTATCCTACATCAAATTCTGGATGTGTAACTTGTAGTTTTTAAGGGAGAAAAAAACTGGCAGATTCGGTAAAAAGAAAAAAAAATCCACATTTTAGTCAAGTGTGATGGTCTAAGCCTGTATAATGCCAGCACCTGGGAGGGAGGCAGAGGCAGTGTGTCTCTGTGGGCTCAGGGACAGCTTGGTCTACTACCTCTCTGCTATGCTAGCTAGAATTGGGGCCATCTCAAGAAGCCGTCACTTGAGAATATATCAAGTTTAAGGCTAGCCTGGGCTACTTAGTAGCGGAACTGAAACAAAGCCAGAAGCTACTAGATAAGGGTCGGGGCCACAAGGACTTCCAGCTGTGTCTGAGGCTATGGTCGGCTGCTGTTTCACCGGAGCTCCCACCCAGCACCTCCCATGGGTTAGATAACACATCACATATTTGTTTTTCAGATGTTTGAAAATAGAACCCAGCAATGCATCTAGCATGCAGTGACAATTCACTAGCCACTTCTACAGTGCCAGGCTTGCAGAAGGACGCTGAGGGACTTCTCAGTGGCCCTGCTGGGCTGTACCCACTGATTAGGCAGCTATTCATGCTGGATTCCAAGGAAATGCCTGGGGAGCTCAGAGATTGACAAAGGGTGTGGCTGTACTTCTAGTCCAAGAAGAGCTCCCATCTGGATTGCAGATGGAGGGTCTGCCTAAAGGAAGGTTCTCCTGATGCAAAACGTGGTGTTTTTTTTAAAAAAATAACTTATTTATTTTTATTTATGTATGTGTTATGCCTGCCTGTATGTCTGTGTGAGGATGTCAGATACCAGAGTTACAGACAGTTGTTAGCTGGCATGTGGATGCTGGGAACTGCACCTGCATCATCTGGAAGAACAGTCAGTGCTCTTAACTGCTGAGCCATCTCTCCAGCCCCAAATATAGTGTTTTTAACCACAATAAAAACAATTTTGCATATGACTTACACAGTTTACTCAGTGGCAATGGTTGGTCAGGTTAGGTGTGCTGGTGCCTGCCTAGAATCCCAGCACGAGGGAGGGAGACCCAGGTTGGAGGACCAGGAGCTAGGCCAGCAGTGGGCTGTATGGTAGAGAGCCTGCCTCAGAAAATTAACAACAGAATCGGTCCGCTAAAGCTAAAACAGTCCCTCTGAGCATCTGTCTTCATTACCCTTTCCTTTTGCATTGCTAGACATGAAATCTGACTGAGTGCAAGCTAGGCCAGAGCTCAACCACTGAGATATAACCCTCAGCTCTCTTTTTGGGGGGTGAAGGAGGGTTGGGAGGCTCTCCTCAAACCTGCAATCTTCCTGCCTCAGCCTCCTCAGTTCTGAGATTACAGATATGTGACATCATGCCTGGCCAGTGGGTAAGGGCAGCTGGTGACAGGCTTGGCGGCCTGAGTCTCATCCCCAGGGCCTAGTGGTGTAAGGAGAGGGTAATTCTCACCAGCTGTGCTTGAACTTCCACGTATGCTGGAGTGTGGATATGTCACAGAAATATCACCTCTCCCTCCAATAAATAAATGCAATTAAAAAAAAAAAAAAAAGAAAAGAAAGAAAATTCAGCTGGGCAGTGGTGGCATTTGCTTTTAATCTTGAGGCAGAGGCAGGTTGGCCTCTTCAAGATTGAGGCCAGCCTAGTTTATAAATCAAGTTCCAGGACAGCCAGAGCTGCTACACAGAGAAACCCTGTCTTGAAAAAAACCAAAAAAAAACCAAAAAAAAAAAAAAAAAAAAAAAAAAAAAAAAAAAAAAAAAAAAAAAAAAAAAAAAAAAAAAAAAAAAAAAAAAAAAAAAAAAAAAGAAAGAAAGAAAGAAAGAAAACACGTGAATCTGTCTGTCTGTCTGTCTGTCTGTCTGTCTGTCTGTGGTAGTTTGGAAGAAAATGGTCCCCATAGGTGCACAGAGAGTGGCACTATTGGGAGGTGGGCCTTTGTGGAATGTAGCAACTGCAACATCTGACCCCAAACCAGGCCTTACCCCAACAGGCGGCATTGGAGAAAATATCACTGAAGTGGGCTTTGAGGTCTCAGATGCCCGAGCCTGGCCAGTGTGGGTCAGTCTTCCGCTGCCTGAGGATCCAGATGTGGAACTCCCAGCTCCTCTCCAGCACCAGGTCTGCCTGTGTGCTGCCATGGTCACAATGGACTAAAGCACTGAATCTGTAAGCCAGCTCCAAGGAAATGTTCTCCTTTTTAAGAGTTGCCATGGTCATGGTGTCTCTTCACAGCAATAGAAACTACCTACTTACCTACCTAATCTATCTATCTATCTATCTATCTATCTATCTATCTATCCATCCATCCATCCATCCATCCATCCACCCACCCACCCACCCATCTATCTATCTATCTCTGTTCACATATAACATGGAAGCAGCAGACACTGTTAGCTGACTACTATTCACTTCCTCACCAACACACAACACTAGACAGTAATGTGTCTAGTTAAAAAGAATTTTAACTAGCTTGTCTTCTCTCTTGCAGCTTGGGGGGATCACATGATCCTGTTTTGATGCATAAGAAAGTGGAATTTAGGAAAAGCAACTGTTGAGGGTGGGTGTGGCTGGCTTGTCTGTCTGGCCCCTTCTTGACTTTACAGATTATGGCAGTAGCTGTTGGTCATCTCATGATGGTGCTGAGACAGAGGTACAGAGCCAATGAGACCCAGACCCAAGCTTCCTTCACGGCTCTAGGCGGGCTCCTAGCAATGTGCTCATATGGCCTTTTCTGTCCTTCTGATTCCCCTTGTCTCTTCCCCTTAGGTCACTTCATGTTGGGATGATCAAAGCAGTTTTTCAGTTTGCAAAGACACACTGAGCTGAGCTGAGGTTGCATTTAATTTGAGCTTAGTAGGAAAACTTTATGATTCACAGTCACATGAGGTCAAACACTTAGCTCGCCTAGTGTAGGGATTTACTCTGTTGTCAGAGTATTTTCAAGTTTCAGTGTGCAAAGAAACATAGAATGCCTGTCTCACAGGTGGAGGGTGGCAGAAACTTTGGCATACAGGTTATTATCGCCAGAGACACTTGAAACAGAGCAGATGCAAGAATGGCCTCTGACTTCCCTGCTGTTCTGCATAGAAACAAGAGATAAAAACATCATGTGAAAGCTAACTTTCCTGTATCAGAAGAAGAGACATTCATCGTCAGACGTTACAGGCCAAGAGAATTCTGGCTAAACACACCTTGTAAAAATATTTGTCATCTTGTATCTCTCAGTAGAAAATATTACAAACTCATTCTAATGCAGATTAAAAAATCACATTTTGTGAATGTAAAATAACTCTACAGTAAAAGGAAAAATGTATTCTGTGCCAAATATGAATAACAATGGTCCAGAAGCATGGACTCAAGTCACCCTGAAGGGGTGGTGTGAGCTTTTACAGTCAAAGAGAATAAAGCCATGACTCAATCAGTGTGCACGCACGCAAGCACATGTGCACACACACAGAGACAGAGACGATATGACTCCATCAACAGAGAGGGAGGGCTAATAAAGCTGTGTGGCAGGAGGACTTTCCTATCGGTTTCAGACACTGTCTTTATCAAGGATGACGGCTTTCCTAGGGGAACCTGATGCCATCTTTACTGCATCCTTGGCTCCAAAGTCCCTCGCTGGAATCTGGAGATCTGTGTTAGCCACATACTCCAACTTTCACTGAGTAGTCAAGAGGGTATTAGCTGAGATAGAGGCTGGTGGCTGTTAAAAGGAAATAAAGGTCATTAGAGGTGGCTCACTTTCCTTCTTTCTCTGTCTCCTGAATTTGGGTCAGTATGTAAGCTCTTGGTTACTGCTCCAGCACTGTGCCTGCCTGTCACAATGCTCCTGCCATAGTCACAGGCATCATGGACTAACCCTCTGAAACAATAAGCTTCCAACTGGATGCTTTCTTTTATAAGTACCTTTGGCATGGTGTCTCTTTACAGCTATAGAACAGTAACTAAGACCCAAGGTATGCTTGTACAGAATTCTCTTGCAACATGCTTGATGTGACATTCAGCTTGGAAGAGTAACTCACTCTCCTCTTCAGCACTTGGCCTGGCCTGGCTCTTTGGTGCAGAAATGCTGTGTGCTTTGATACACAGCTGTTGGGGGCAGCATCGTGGCTCAGCCCGGGCATCTTGGCAAGCTGTCCTGGATGCACCTTGTCCTTTCCCATGTCCCAAGGTCCTGTGCTGGTTTTTAAATCAGTAGTAGTTCTGGCCATGATGGGGATTTCAGGCAAGTCTCAGACAAGCTCTGCTTCTTCTGAGGGTTCTGTTAGCTACAGGTCCTATCTGAATTCCTTCTTAGGAGCACATGCTCATTGTCTTCTTTTGTAAACTCCTTGAAGGCAACTGCTGTGCCTTGAACTTCATCATTCTGCCAAGTCAGGGACATGGCCTTCAAGGTTAAGGTTTCTGACAAAACGCTTCAAAAGCCAACGTCTTCAGACTCACCTGAGACCTCTTCTGGGTCCTGCCGCAAGCTCTAAGTCACGACTTCCAGGCATATACACTCCAGAGAAATGCCAGGGGTGAAACAACGAAACTATCCTAATGGGAGCTCTTTCCTAGGTGGTTATTCACTTATTTTTGGAGCTGGCAGTTCGGCCTAGGGCCTCATGCATGCTAAGAGCATCCTCTACACCCTCAGCCTCCTTCCTTCCTATTTAGCTGGCTGGTTATTAGCCAGTGGCTCTTGGAGCTGGCTGAGCATCAGAACTACCAAGAATCTTTCAGAGAGCAAATTGTGGTCCTATGGCAGATGAAGACACCGTTGGCCACTCGTTTGTTTCTGAGACACTACATTCTTTAGGTTTTCTGCAGTCCTTGCTGGCCTTTTGATGTTTGTCCTTAGGGTCTGTTTCAATTGAGGTTTACTACTGCTATGAGGAGACACCATGTCCATGGCAACTCTTATAAAGAAAACATTTAATTGAGGGGCAGCTTACAGTTCAGCTGTTCAGTCTATCATGGAGGGAGCCTGGTGGCAGCAGGCAGCCGTGGTGCTGGGGCTGAGAGTCCTACATCTTCTCAGAGGCAACAGGGAGTCCACGGACTGCCACACCGAGGGAAGCTTGAGGAGAAAACCCTCCAAGCCCGCCCCCACAGTGACACACTTCCAACAGAAGGTGTGGCCCAGATTAAAGGTGTGCCCTCCAGCCTCAAGATCTGGATTAATGGTGTGTCATCCAGCCTCTACCAACAAGACCACATTTCCTCCAACAAGGTCATTTCTCCCTGAGCATTGCCACTCCCTATGAGCTTATGGAAATGAAAAGACTCAGCTGGTGATGACTGTCACCACGGGTGACACTGAAGACACTGTGAGGCTCCTGGCAGCCAGGCGCTTTTATCTGTTTCTCTCCAACCCCACTTCCACACATCCGCAGGCCCATCTCTGACAGGTCTCCAGGGCATGTCAGCGCCACTGAGAGCAACTGGCTACCACGAACCTTTTCCTCACCCAAGCCCTGTGTTACCGAAGGCCTTAAGTCATGCCTGCCCTGCCCACCCTGGCATGCGTACTTACTCCCAAGTACTCTGTGGTTAGAAGCTTCTCGCCTGAGAGTTCTCCAAGCTGAGGCTGGATCAATTCATCCTTGTCCAGGTCAGCTTCCATGATGTCATGATCCTCCTGTTTCAAAGGAGACAGGGGTGAGAGGTCTGGACATCCACTCTGCCACAGTCACCCCGAGTATCCAGTCAGCTGCTGGGAAATGAGTTTGCAGAAGCTATCTGTCTCCTGCTCATAACCCTCCATAAAGATGAGGGGGCAGAGAGGACAACCCCCGAGGAAGCTGGGAACTTCAATAGCCGTAGACATGAAGAGGTCTAAAGGGTCCTTGGCAGCTCTCACAGCACAACTATCTCTGTCTCTGAGAGGTCAAGGGATCACGAGAAAGGCCAAGCAGTTGGATCACAAACCACTGGGAAACACTTCCACATACACAGCCTTATGAGGCTGTGAGGTGGTTTATGACAAGCTTGGTTTCTCGTGTTCATACATCATGACTCAGCACTTTGGTCTCAGTCACTGAAATAAGGTAATGAGCTTGGAAACAGCTCAATGGCTGAGTGCTCAGTGTGTGACCACAAGGAGATGTGTTCAGATCTCAGCACCTACATACCAAGGTAGGTGTAGTCCTGCACATGTCTGTAACCCAGTGTTGGAGGATCTGGGGGGTGTGCTGGCTGCTAGCCTAGACATAAAAAAGAAGAGCTCCAGGTGTAAGGAGAGACTCTGCCTCAAAGGAATGAAGACAGAGTGATAGAGGGCACCCATTGCCATCCTCTGGCCTCTGTACATGCACATGAGCATATATACATCACACATGTGTGCTCCAACACACACACACAGAGAGAGAGAGAGAGAGAGAGAGAGAGAGAGAGAGAGAGAGAGAGAGAGAGAATGAGAACAAAGGGCACATTATTGTTCGGAAAATGAGTCATCCAGTAGCAAAAGAGATTACCTCGCTAAGTGCAAGAAAATATGTCACTGGAGGCAGGGCAGGAAGATAAAAGGTCACTAGGACTGGCCAAACAAGGCACCTAAAACTGTATATGGCTGATTCAGGCCTGGATTCGGTGAAGGAACTCCTGACCTGTGGGAGCAGTCAGTGCAGCATCCAGTGACAAGCAGGACTTCTCACACAAAGGATGACAGAGCAACTCAGCAAACAGAGAAGGTGCCTTTGCTTCTGGAAAAAGGTGTTTGGTGGACATCCCTCCACTTCCTCTACCAAGTATGACTAAAATCCTGGATGCTACATATAAAACAAACACACGAGACCCTGGGAGATGGAGAGAAAGCACTGGAGTGATAGGAGAGCCCCGCACCTGTCAGACTTGGTGCCCAAGAAGCCAGAATGTCAGTGTGAAGACAAGTTCCTCCCAAGCCTGTTCTCTCCAGCCAAGGGACAAGAAACAGGGACACTAAGAGGTCAGATGTATTTTAGAAAATAACTGCCTTAGAAAATTTTATGACCAGTGTTCAACCATGCCAGCCAGGGCCTCTGACTCCTGGGCCTCTGACTCCCAAGACTGACGAAGCATCTCCAACTCTAGGTGGTGCATCAGAGAAAGTAAAGCAGAGGGGAATACCATCTGTGTTGGCAGTACAGAGGTCCTCCAGTGTCCAGGGAGTAGACACCAGATGATCTGAATAAAGACTGCTGCTCCCAAGTGATAGCAAATTGCTGCCTCCCTGCTGGCATGTATTGAGGCCAGTGGTGAGTGCTAATGAGGCAATGCTATCCTTCCTTCCTAGTTAGGGGTATTAGTGGAAGCCTAGGAGGGAACCTGAGCCATCTACCTACAGCTGCAGAAATAATGGGGGGCAATTATCTGGAACTCAGTGAGCCCAAAAGTTTGGGCATCCTTGCTGCAAGGTTCAAGGTTTGGTGCTCAGACTGTCCTCAACGGATACTGAGGTGACTTGCTTCAGCGTCTGATCCCTGTAAACCAACTGGGTTAAGGATGAAGGGGCAGGGCCTTGCAACAAGGCTACTTAGAGGTACATAAGCCCCCACAGAGGCATTTCTGTGTCAACCTGTCCCCACCCCGGGGACGCCCTGATCATGGAGACTTCCATTCCAGCAGTGCTTGCTTGTTTCAGCCCAGGTGTCAGGTAGGAAAAGGGGATCTGTGGCTCACTCTGGGCCAGACTGAGTTTCTGGCATGTTCTGTTCAATTGCAACAGTGAGCCCAGACTTCTCGGTCAAGTTGGTTTAGTTTTTTGTGTCTTCTGATGACTACAAAGTAAGTGCCCAGCAGGAAGGGAGGTGGTTCCTTCATGAGTTCAGGGCCAGCCTGGCCACATAGTCAGTTCCAGGCCATTCAGGGCTACGTAGTGAGGCCCAGTCTCATACAGCACTGCAGAAATGGAAGAGCAGATGAAGCATAACAAGCTAAGGAGGCAGGAGAGGAGGGCTTGGTTTCTAGTTCCTGCACAGCCCGGGTAACCAGATTGTGTGTTGTTGGCAGAGGGACAGACAGACACACACACTAAAAAAAAAAACTGCTTTCTCAGTTCTCAGAAACAGACCTGCACAAACATTCCCAACTGTTTCAATCTTCCCATGTTTACCAGCGTGGTCTTGAACTCTTAGACTCAAGTGATCCTTCTAAACAGCTGAGACTACAGGTCCACATCATTGTACCTGGCTAGCTTCCAACTGATTTTTGACAAAAGAACACTGTAAGAAATATCATAACCAGTAATACTGCCTAGGGACAAAGAAAAAAATGTCTTTTATGTATTCAATACAAATGCAAATTTCTCTATGAGTATTTATGATCTGTGCTTGGCCAAATTCTCAGGTATAGATCTGCGGACACCAAAAGCTGACTGAAAACATTACTGGGCTGTGTATAAACAGGGAAGTGTGTGGCACCCTTTTACATTTCCCGACAAGAGCTCTTTCCGTGGCATGTCCTCTTAGGTTAAATCACAAAGAGCAACGTGAAGCAGCCTAGATCTTCAGTAGCTGAAGCATCAGCTGCAGGTGGAGGAAGCTGGTTGGCTGAGAATGAGCAAGGCACGGTGGTGACCAAGAGTGGCACAGTCTTGGAGGGGAGCCCCAAGTCACCTGGTACCTGTATCCCTGGTGACAATGCTCCCTAAGATAGGCCAACCAATCTGCCACTGATTCCTTGGATACCCAAAAACCTAATGTTGGATGTAGTTCCCTTCAACTTTCTAACAGGAAGAAGAAGCACTGTGGTGAAAATGTGGGCACCCTGTGCTCATCAGGAGCTATTTTTTGGCTGTTGGTGGTATTATGGTTTAAATACAAAACGTCCCTGACAGGCTCATGTACGGTTTGAACCTTGTACCACAGATGTTATTTAGAGAAGTTAAGGAAGGGAGGGGTCTCGGGGTGTGTTCAGGGTGTCTCTGGCCCCTTCTTTGGTCTGCTTCCTGGAATCCCTAAGGGCAGCAGACTCTATCACACACTTGCTTTGTGATGATACTCTTCGGCACCTGAGGCCCAAAGCAATGGAAACTCTGCAATCATGAGCAAAGCAAATCTCCCCTCCCTTCAGATGACTGCAGTTACTAATGGTAAATCAGTTCCTAAAGCAGATAAAGGTCATATGTGGGTGGGCCTAGGGCTGGGCAGAGCACCGGACCCTGCAGTGAAGCCACCTGACTTGAACTGTCTGCCAGTGCTGTCTGCCCTTACTAAAGATGTCGGCTAGGCACAAGAGCAAGGGATCCTGCTTTCCCAGGTGGCCTCTAAAGGCAGCCAGAAGCAGCCCCGAGCCAGGTTCCAGAGCTCGTCACGTGTGGGCTGCTTAGGGAGCTTCTGAAAGCACTGACCACTGATTGCTCACTTACTCGAGAACCACCCAGGTCACCTCAGATTTCCTCAGCACTTTACCTCTCATGTGACTTGGTGGGGACTCCACTCACTGATCACCCCGTTTGATGGGGAAACTCAGGCCTGGAGAGTAACACACAGTCAGTCTAGCTTGGGCAGATCCTTTCTGTCTACATTTTTCTAATTCTTCCTATAATGCCCTGTAGGAAAAGCCTGTTTCTGAGGATGCACAGTGGAGGTCATGGGGGGACTGTAGTCTGGAATCCACACATTCATTCTTTTCTCTTTCCTATTTTTCTCTAATAACAGATCGAGAAGCCCTGTCTGTCCAATCCAGAAAGCAGGCTCCCATCACAGCTGTGAGCTCAGTCCAGGCCCAGATCCAGACTTCACAGTGAGGGCAGCTACGAGCACCAGAGAACCATCATCCTGAAATTTCATTCGGAGTTCCCCAAGGTAATGCTATCTACAAACCCCTAGCCCAGGGCACCTCTGGGAGGGCTAAGTTTATGGTGCTTGGCTTGGAGTTACGTTTACAAAAATAGCAACACCTTACGGATCAAATAGCATGTGTACATTATGTGATTATTTCAGGAAAGTGACTGCTCCTTGGGAACCAAGGCAGCAAGCTCTGAGGTCTAGTGAGTGGCAGGCATGTGGGCCAGGTAGGATTTCACCTCCTCTCTAGGGAACGAGCCTTGGAGGCCTCAGCTGGAAATGGGCATGTGAATCACAGTTCCATGAGGTATTGGTGACACACACACACCATTTCCCTGCCAAGAGGGAAAAAGAAACAGTAAGAAATAACAAAAGTCCACATTCCATCTCAAGGACAAAGAAACTCAATGGCTGACCTCAGCCATTACCTGCAGAAAGTATTGCATTACCTTGGACAACAGGAACATATGTAAGACTCATTCACTTGCAAATCACCCTATATGTGCCCAAACTTGCCAATAGCACTCAGCCCAACCACCGCACAGCAAGCTGGGAAGAGAGTCACTTGATAGCCAGTCAATTTTGGTTTTTAAAATTAACAAGTTAAAAACTTTTTTAAAAATTGGAAATACTTTAGAAACTTTAATTTGTGTATTGTGCGTATGTGCATGCATTCATGCATGCGCATGTGAGGATGGGCACCTGTGGTGCCTCCTTGAGCTGGAATTACATGTGGTTGTGAATCCATCTGCCCGGTGTGAGAGCTGGGCACTCAGCTGGGTCCTCTATAAGAGCAGTAAGAATTCTTACTGAGCCATCTCTCCAGCTTTCCCTCCCCCCTTAAAGACAGGGGTCAAGTAGCCAAGGCTGGCTTTGATCCTTTTGCTTCCACATCCCAGGTGCTGGGGTTCTAGGTATGCACCAGCACACGTGGTGTATGTGGTGCTGGGGTTTGAACCTATGGCTCTGTGCACACTATAGTACTTTACAGTTAGATACTTTGGTGACTGATTGCTCTCTCCAGCCTTCCAGAACAGGGCAGGCTCTGCCTTTGGTGGCTAATGTGCCCATCACATCAAGGTGCAGCTTCATGATGTTAGCACCAGACAAGAGGAAGAGCAAGGTGCTCATGGCTGACCTACCTACAATGCGGAGAAGCTGCTTCCTCTGCCTCAGTTTCTCTACGGCCACATGCAATCAAATGCTATCTGTGATCTAGGGAACATAATGTTCGTGCTAAATGTTGTTGGTTAGTTAGAGTTCTATACTGAGGCTCTGATTCAGAAGATGCGATTCTTGTAGGTGCCTCAATTTTCCGCAGTAAATGGGATCACTGGCTGCCTCCTTTAAGACTGCGATTCATCAGCTGAGGGTGTTTCCTCCCTTTGCTTTCTGAGAAGCTGTGGACTGTGCAGCAACAGACTCTCACATCAGTGAAAGGGGAGCAGGGCAGAGCCAGCTGCGCCTGCCAGAGAGCAGTTTGTTAATGCCAGAGCTGAGGCTACAGGATGGGAAAGCCCCCCCCCCACTTCCTCGGTGTAGCCCTAGTTGCCCTAAAACTCACTCTTTAGACCAGGCTGGCCTCAAACTCAGAGATCTGCCAACCTCTGTCTACCAAAGTGCTGGAATTAAAGATATATGCCAGCATCACAAAGCTGGGAAAAAAATCTTTTACACATCCAACAGAGGGCTAAGATTCAAAATTTATAAACAACGCAAAAAACCAAACCAAACCAAAAAACTGGACATAGAGAAAACAAACAACCCAATCAAAGATGGGGTACAGATCTAAACAGAGAATTCTCAAAAGAAAACTTGGGGGGCGGGAGAGATGGCTCAGCGGTTAAGAGCACTGACTGTTCACCCAGAGGACCTGAGTTGATTCCCACCATCCACATGGCAGTTAACAACTGTCTGTAATTCCAAGATCTGACACCCTTACACAGTTATACATGCAGGCAAAACATCAATTCACATAAAATAAAATAAAATATTAAAAAAAGAAAGCATCCTTAGCCATCAAGGAAATGCAAGTCAAAACTCTTTTAAGATTTCATCTTACACATGTCAGAACAGTCAAGGTCAAGGTCAATAGAACGAACAACATCTCTTGCTAGTGAGGGGGACAGTCATCCACTGCTAGTAGGAATGCAATGTGGTGGTTCCTCAGAAATCTGGGACCTGATCTACCTCAGGATCCAGCTATACCACTCCTGGGCACATACCCAAAGGACACTTCATTTTCCTACAGAGACACCGCCTCAACCATGTTAATTGCTACACTATTCAGAATAGCCAGAAATTGGATGAAATCTAGATGCCACACAAGAATGGATAAAGGAAATGTGGTATATTTGCATAGTGGAACATTACTCAGCCATTGAAAAATGGAATTTGAAGGTAAATGGGTTGAACTAGAAGAAGAATCATCCTGAGTGAGGTAACTCAGATCCAGAAGGACTAATTAGGATTCATGCTTTGTTCAGCCATCATGAGAGAAGCTTCCTCCTGCAGCAGGGAACAGATGAACAGACCCACAGCCAGACCTTTGCAGAGCAAAAGACCTTGAAGACTCATCCAAAACAGATGCCTCCCTCGAATGCTTTCCCTCTAGGCTCAGGGAACACTGCTGAAGAGGAGGTGGGAAGAATGTAAGGTCCAAAGGAGATGAAGGACACCAATGAGAGAGAGACAGCCTTCTGGATACAACAGGGCAGGTGCACATATGAGCTGACAGAGGCTGTGGCAGGGCACAGGGTCTGCACATGTCTGCACCATTGAAAGAAGTGGATATGTGCCCCCATTCCTAACCCAGAAGCTATTTCTAAGTGAGAAGCACTAGCAAATAAAAATTCAGTATTCTCCAAGTGAGCCTCACCGGAGAAACAAACTACCCTTAAGGGCAGGCCTCATGTCCACAGTAAATGCCAACACAAAACCAACCCAATGGCTTCTTTTTCTCATAATGTTATGTCAGGGTTTTTTCTGTACATACATTATGGCTTCTGGTTTTGTGTATCCCCGTGTGCTTGAACATGTGTGTCTCTGTGTCTATTTGGCTCTTTTTCTGATTTGGCTGTTTTGTCCTCTTCTGATTTGTTTACTTTTGTTATATTTTATCATATTATTAGTTCTCAGATGTCTATTTGTTTTCCAAGGAGAGATAGAAAGGGTATGGATGGGAATGGAAAGGAGCTGGGGAGTGTTAACAGAGGGAGGGGAAACCATGACCAGGATATATTGTATAAAACAATCTATTTTCAATTAACAAAGAGGTAACTGCAGTTCCAGCCATACTCTAGAAGTTAGTGTTGGCAGAGAAGCCAGAGGCTTCGGGCTGCAGAGGAAGCTACCCCATGCTGGGAATCACAGGAGAGCCCCTACAAGGCACAGTGCTAGCTGATGGTCAGCAGCACACGCTCCACCTCTGAGTGTGGAATGAACTGGAGTGTGTAATTCATGAACCAGGCACGCACGGTGGTGAGAGCCAGGGGCATCCAGGGAGGGGGACCGATCAGGTCTGCTATCAACATCAACTTCCTCATTTACAGAATGCTTCCTGCCTCATGATGGCCAGTGTGACAGACCAGTTCAATAACTAGCAGCAGGTAGAAACCAGGGAGACTTAACACCCCGTTTTGACATCAAATCTACTGCTTCAGCTGCAGTAGAAGGTGTGAGATCAGCACCTCTCACACAGATGCTGCCACACAGTGCTTCTTCCTCAGTGCAAAAGGGAAAAACAGTACTAGCCTCACTCAAGTGCACGCCACACTCAGTGTTTCCGTGAATGCAAAGAACAGCCCTCCCCTCCTGGGCTAGGCTTACTTTTGAGATAAGTGAGAGTGGAAGGGCTCGGAAAATCACGAGCCCCAGATCCCATGGTAGGCGTGGGTTTTTATAGCTGGAGAACAAAACAAAGCCTTAAAGCAAGGCATTTCCCAAATAGATTGGTGGGAGATCATTTTGATTTGAATCTGCAACATTCCAACTCTTCACAATCGCACAGTTCTAATCAATTAATCAGCCTTGAAAAACCTTTAAATATAGCAGTGGCTTTTTCCTGGGAACTTGACTTCAAAGCCAGAGGTATCAATGAGCTGGTTCCCTGGTGAGCGTCTCTGAGTGACTCATGAATGTCCACAGAAAAGAATGCTTAAAAATCCACGTTGGGAAGGAAGGGAATGGTGAACAAGGAAATACTTGGAGAATAAATACCTCTTTAGGGTAGGTCTTAAATACCATTGTTGGAGGAATTTTACTAAAATTACTGCCTTTATGTTCTGGGGCAGAATGTACCAGGTTACTGGAGTGCAGTGGTAACAATTACTCTAAGAATTAAGAATGCCTTAGGAGAAAAAAAGAAGGCCCTTTAGCTGAGATCAATTGATGCTTCCCCACAGCAGCCCATGATCTCACGACACTACAAGATTCTTAACTGGAGGCTGTAGACACATAATACTCCAGACAAACCAGATTCTAAGCAGCTGGCCTCAAAACAGAACTAGGGTTGACCACTAAATGCATTTGGAAACTCAGATTCCTCCAGATAGAGTGCAGGCAGCAGAATGGACTCAAATAATTTTCCGAAGACAAGTGAGTCTCCAGTATGAGCTGAAAGAATCCCACACTTTGACAAGAGCATCTGAACTTGAGACAGCTTCTCAGGAGGCTGAGCAGGAAGCCCTGCTCTTTGTACACACACACAGGAAAACCTCCACATGGAAGAGCATACAAGGGTGGACCAAGGTGACCAGGCTGAGTGTTGGGATCTGCAGGTTTCCCCAGTGCAGAGGGGTCTGTCTCCATCTGTAGCAGCCTCCTCCTGAGCCCTGCCAAGGCCTGGGCTGTGAGTGGGCTCCTTAAGGGCTCTCACAGAGGTGCCTGTCTGCTATCAACATCAACTTCCTCATTTACAGAATGCTTCCTGCCTCATGATGGCCAGTGTGACAGACCAGTTCAATAACTAGCAGCAGGTAGAAACCAGGGAGACTTAACACCCCGTTTTTGACATCAAATCTACTGCTTCAGCTGCTCCTTGTCAACTCTCCCCACCCCTGAATTCTAAGCAAAAAAGGGTGAGAAATAAAGAGGTGCTGTTAATGATGTCATGGGAGGACCGAGACCCAGCAAAGTATTTCATATATAGAATCAAAGGTGACTACAGCAGAAACTTCCATGAGGTCAGATGGCAAGGAACTTGCCTTAGAGCAGCTCTGTAGAAACCACCCCTGGTGTGGACAGAGGTAAGGGCCCTCACACCGCTTGACTCCCCATATGGAGAGACAATGCCCCCAGGGCACCAGGCAGGGGCTGAGCGCTGTGGAAACCACCTTCATGTTCAGCAGCAAATTCGTACAGCCTTACTGTAAGTACTCACGGTATGCTTTCCTGTGAGTAAGCACCGACTGTGGGGTAGGCAGCAGGACTCCCTGGTGCCTGTTAAATTCTCCCTTGATGTCAGTCAGATCAGAGAGCCAATGAGAAGGCACCTGCATCCGGACACTCCTCTGACGTCCTGAGAGACTAAGGACGACTGCAGTGGACTGCCCAGCTCCTGAGAGCACAGCATCAGCCAGGGCTCTTCCAGACAGTTGTGCTAGTCAGTGCATAACATCTCATGTTGTGATGACCCTCAACCATAAGATTACCTCATTGCTACTTAATAACTCTAACTTTGTTATTGTTATGAATCATAAAGTAAATATCTGACATGCAACCCCCGTGAAAGGGTTATTCGACCCCCCAAAGGTTTGCAACCCACATGTTGGAAACCATGGTACTAGACTTTCTGCTATCACAGCCTCAGGGACTTCCAGACATCTCTGCAGTTATTTCCACCTAGGCCGGAGGGGAACACTCCTTTCTGTGGTTTAACACAAGGTTGGGTGCAACTTATGCTACAAGCCGGGGCTGTGATTGGTCCAAACAGAGGGCTGTGCTGAATGCAAGCTCTTCACAGGCTGCTATGGCTCACTTGTGAGTCAACTGGAACATACTCCTATGCTGTCTCTGCAACGTCAGGCTCGGTCCTCAAGGAAAACAGCAGAGACTGCAGAGCATGGCGCCGAGGCTGAGGGGCCGGCAGACTGGGCTGTGAAGGCAGACCACGAAGCTCCTCCTTGCCTAATCATAATTCCTTCCACCATATGATGAGTTCTATCTCGAGATAGAACTCAGGTTATAAGCCTTGGCAACAAGTACCTTCGCCCACCGAGTCATCAAAAAATTATTTATTCTAAACACAATTTCTGTCCAAGTAGAGCAGAAATTCCCCAGCCATCTGACTGGCGCCGACTGGCACAGAGGGACTGAAGAGACTAAGTAAGGGGGCGCCCCACTCCCCAACTTGGAGTAGGGGAAGGTGGAGAAATGTCACCTTAGAACTGAACCACTTCTTGTGTGGGAAGGGATGTCCTTCTATGTCAGCACAAATGTCACTGATATACCATGAGTTCTAAAATAATATGCAGAAGAACTTCAAAGTTATGACAGGAGGATTAAAAAGAGAAACCTCTTCCAGGCTGACAAGTACATAAATAGGTCTTTCCTTGGGACAGCCGGGCTGCGGCCTCACAGCCCCTCCCTTATTGATCACCCTCTCTCCCTCCCCTCCCCTCCCCCTCTCTAGGTGGATGGGTGTGTAGTATGCACGTTTCTGCATGCACGTGTGCGTCTTCTCCGATTACTCTGCACTTTATGTAGTTAGGTAGGGTCTCCTGCCAAATCTGGAGCTCTCCATCACAGCCAGCTTGTCCCCGGAGTCACGGTCACCAGCCTGCCTTTAACATCGTTTGTGGGATCTGAATTCTGATCATCAGCCTTGTGCGGTGAGCCATGGAAGGAGGCAGAACATTCCAACTGCATGCTTCCTACACCTAGCTCCATCCCTGTCTCCCACCGACCGTGGGTCTCTCTGACAGAGAGTGAACACACCACAGTTTGCCTGCAGTCATGCATGGCCCTTGGGCTGGTACTTCACAGGGAGTGCTGTGCACCACAGGCTCGTGTACTGAATGCTTGGTCCTCAGCTAGTGGCATCATCTGGGGGCTTCTGGAAATGGTAAGAGTGGAAGCTAGTTGAGGAAGCACGTCATGAGGTGTGCTTCTGAACGTTATGTCTGGGTCCTAGTCTCTCACTGTTCTCTGCTTCTTGTCTGCCACTGGCTGACAGGCTCATGCTCCCACCATGCTGCTGTGTCACCATGGACCCAGAGCTGACAGAGTCTGGATGAATCGAGCCAACCTTGGACTGAGCCTCTGAGACCAAGAGCCATGTGAATGTTAAGTCCTAGTGGGCATTCTGTGACAGCGACACAAAAGTGACAGAGTGCTAGTTCATGGTATTCTCCCTAGCACTCAAAGGAAGAGATTTCACAGACAAGTGAAGTGTGGTGATGCTGAGTGAGGTGAGCTCACTTGCCCAAGGCCTCACAGGTGACAATGGTGGGCAGGACTCAGGCCTGATATGAGATGTCTTTTTTGGTATTTAGATTTGCTACCCATTGACTTGACATTCAGTGCATTAACCACGAGCTTGTCCTTTTCTAGGGTCTCGGGAAGTACGAGGCTTTCGTGGTTGCCCTACCCATTCCCCACTGCCCTGGAGTTGGAAAGAGGACAAATACAAAATGTTGATCAAATGACACAAGAATTTGACCTAAGACCCCTGAAATCATAGCTGACCTGCCAGTGACATGTCCACCAGAGATCCAAACAGTATCTGTGGCTTCAGCCCCACCCCAAGGTGCTTAGCCTTCTGGGTTAGAGCTCTACATGGCAGGGGTGGACCCCATAATGTATAGAAAAGGGGGGGATAAGCACTTGTGTACATTATGGCCTATAGATGAACTCACTATTTAAAAACAGATCACTCACAAACTTCTTTTCCTGTCTCACAATGTTAAAGCAAACCTAGTAATGCCTGTGAAAGTATAAGGTGGATGAATGAGGATCTTACTGGATGTACTTCGACTACCATGGTGAGCAACTTGAGATCATTTTTTTTGTCTTTAGTTTACTTATTTGTATTTTATTTACATTGGTGCTTTGCCTGTGTGTACGTCTCTGTGAGGGTGTCAGATCCTTGGAACATGAGTTGTGAGCTGCCTTGTGGGTGCTTGGAATTGAACCTGGGTCCTTTGGAAGAGCAGCCAGTGCTCTTAACTACAGAATCATCTCTCCAGCCCCGCAACTTGAGATCTCATTGGGTGAGTTAGCTCACAGCAGTATTTACAGAGGGGTCGTATCAAAGGGTCCAGCCTCTTCAGAGAGCAATTTGGCAGGATCTAGCAAGGATGGAACCATTGTACTGTTTGAGCTGGTGACTTAGTATCTAGAAAACTGCACGTGAGTGTACACAAATGCAAATGCGCATGCAAAGAGGAAGTGCTTGGCTGTACTGAGCAAAACCCAGGAATAGAAAGAGAAACCAATGACCTGCTGTTGTTTTTGGAGCATGTGTGTAAATGTCTGCATGGCTTCAGGTGTGCTGGTGTGCAGGAGTGCATGCAGCTACAGGTAAACTTCAAGTGTGCTCCCTCAGGCACTGTCTATCCTGGGTTTGGAGGCAGGGTCACCTCCCTGGCCTGCAGCTTGCCAAGCAGTCTAGACTGGCTGGGCAATGAGCCCAGATTCTTCCTGTCATCACCCCCAGCCCCCAGTGCAGGGTTTCAAGGATGACTCTGTGCCCAGCTTTTTACATGGGTTCTTGAGATGGAATGCAGGTCCCCAGGCTCATGCAGCAAGCACGTTTCTGTTTGTATGATCTCCCCAGACCCCTGTAGTCTGTTCTCCCAGCAGAAAACTACACTTCAGGCTTCCTCAGCAAGTCAGGACATATAAATAAGGGCTGAATGTGAATGCTCAAAACAGCAACTGGCAGGTAACTTGTACCTGTCAATCTATAGGTAGAGATAAATGAGGGTGGAGCTAGCTCCACAGGACAGAATGCTTGCCCAGTAGAGTTCTCAAGGGCAGAGTAACAAGCTCCAGGAAAGACCTACCGCTTGTACAAGCAAGGACAAGGCTCTGGGTTCCATCTCCAGCAGCACAAACCAGCAAACCATAAAACAACAGTGCACATAAAGATAGCATGAGGTGGGCTGGAGAGATAGCTCAGTGTTTATAAGCACTTGATAATCTTGCAGAAGACCCAGTTTCAGTTTCTTAGTACCCACCTGGTGGCTCATAACAATCTGTAAATCCAGTCTCAGGGGACTGGATGCCATCTTCTGACCTCTGAAGTTACCAGTCATAGTTACGGTTCATGTGGTACACAGGTACACACACACACACACACACACACACACACACACACACTAAATGATTAAAAGACACCATAACAATGGAGAGATGGCTCAGGAAGGGCGCCTGCTGCCAAGCCCCGAGAGCCACACGATGGGTGAGAGAACTTGTCTCTTGTCATCCACATGTCTGTGGTGGCAGGTGCACAGCCCCCCCCCCAATAAATACACACATCTAGTACAAAGTTCAAAAGAAAATCATGACAGCACAGAATCTCCACAGTGTTTACACCGTAAGGGAGCAGCTAATTCTGGAAACAGGGGGCTAGCAGGAAGGAGGGAAGGACAGATCACAGTCGTCTGTTGATGGTTTGCACCTTCTAGGAAGTTTAGAATTTCTTCAGAAGCTGGGAAGATGGTTCAGCATTTAACAGCATGGTCCGTTCTTCCAGAGGACCTAAGTTTGAGCCCCAGCACCCACAACAGGCATCTCACCACTTCCTGGAACCCCACTTCTCTACAGGGACCTGCACGAACACGCACATACCTATACATATACATCATTAAAAAATAATAATAAAAAAATCTTTTCTTCTTAAAGAGAAAGGGCAGCAGAGATGGCCTGTGGTTAGGACCACTGGCTGCTCTTTCAGAGGACCTGGATCAATTCTTAGCAACAACATGGTGGGTCACACCCCTCTGAAACTCTAGTCCCAGGGCACAGGACATCTTCTGACCTCCATGTACACTGTAGACACGGTGCACAGACATAAAGACAAAACAGCTATACACATAAAAATAAACAGAACTTATTCCAAGTTTAGAACAAGATTGTTCTTGAGTTGAAGGGTAGGTATCACATTTTGAGCGGCCCGTTCCCTGCTCTAAGAAGATGGTTTGTGGTCCACATGCTCGGCATGCTGGGACTGGGCAGTGAGGACAGGCTTAGGCCAGCATGCAAACAGAAGAGGAAATGAAAGAGGCGCATTCAGACAGATGAGTCACAGGGTCTTGTCTGAAAGATGACCATGAGAAGAGAAAGGAGTCACAGGCTCTTCAGCAGTTCAAGAAGCACGGGACAGGCAAGCCACATGAACCTCACAGCTCTACATGTGACACTGGTCACTGGGCAAACCCTGCATGTCAAGGGCTAGACCGGGGTGAGCACAGCCCTAGTTATGGGACTCAGTAATTGGTCCATTGGGAGAGGCTGACATATGCAGGGTGGTAGGATGCCTGCAGGCCCAGGGACTATAACTTAGAAGTGCAGGAAGGCAACGGAGTTGCCCGGTCCCACTGCCCTGAGGCTCAGGTAACCCCATGGACAGGAAAGTCTGGTCAGTAAATTCTAAACACACCTCGCAGTTTTGACTTTACGTCTTAGCTTCCTTCCTCTTTCAGAATGAGTGCCCGCCTTCGGGGTGGAGAGATGGCTCGCCAGTTAAGAGCATCTGTTGCTCTTGTTCAGGACAGCCAACAGGCAGGCATGTGGTGCACCTACAGGCAGGCAGGAAAGACACCCATTCACACAAAATAAAAATAAATCTTTAAAAGAAAAAGAAAAGAAAAGAAAAAAAGGCCTAGCCATGCAGTGGTGGCACACACCTTCGGTCCAGCACTCAGGAGACAGAGGCAGGAAGATCTTTGAGTTTGAGGCCAGTGTGAGCTGAGCTCCAGGACAGCCAGAGCTACACAGAGAAACCCTGTCTCAAAACAAACCAAAAAACAACAACAAAAAGCCCAAACACGATGTCCTTCCCCATCCCTAATGACCTGACTACATCCCCCTCACCCCACTCCCTACTGCTCTAAATCACACCAGTACTGTCCTGCTCCAACAGGCCGCTACTCAGTGCTTGGCCATGCCTTCTTCCCTCTGCGCACTGCAAGGCCTGTGTCCGCCTCCCCTATTGCTCTTCACAGCCATGTGCCCTCCTGATGCGACATCCCTGTGTGGTCTCTGCCCCAGGTCTGCTTCCCACCATGAAGATGCACTTTGCCCCTTTAGTCCTCGAAGGGTTTGGGGCTTCCACACTGTGGTTATTCAGTTCCCCTCTACAGAAACTGGGCACAGAAACGCGACAAGATACTGCAAAATGGGTTGGAGAGATGGCAAGGTGGTTAAGAGCACTGGCAGCCTTTGCAGTGACCCAGGCTTGTTTTGGCTCCCAGCACTGACGTGGAGGTTCACAGCCATCTGTAATTCCAGTCCCAGGGGATATGACATCCTCTCTGGCCAACGTGGGTACTGCATACATACGGTACACAGACAAAAATACCACACACACAAGATAACAACAGGAAAACAAACAAGCAGACAACAGTGAGGACGATGGAGTGGGGTGCAGGACGATGGGGTGGGGTGGAGGACGATGGGGTGGGGTGGAGGACGATGGGGTGGGG
>PVIH01020185.1:10215-33304 GCA_004025045.1 Sigmodon hispidus | reverse complement strand
CTGGAGAGCCCAGGTCTTATTGTCTTCAGATTGACCTGTCACAAGTTAATCATACATATGCTAAATTATGACAACTGGAATGTATTCTGCTGAAGTTTTGAAGTAACTTTTATCAACAATGGGATTTATTATTGTTCTTACAGGATATCCACAATCTCCCATCTCACCAACAGATTGTAACAGGCTTGTGGATGCTCCATGATGTACTTGTTGTCTTCAGGGGACTGAATTTTCCTCCCCACCATCCTGACTTAATGGCCTTTATTTCTCATGTTATTGATTAGATATCTCAAGAAGGAGATGAGCCATTTCCTGGGATGTGTTTGGACGTGAGCCTTCAACTTCCCACACATGAAATAGTAAATATTTTCTAATAAGTCAGAGAGGCAGAGTGCGGGAGAGAGATATTTGGCTTTGTAATGAGGAAGTAATGAAGGTTTTCCCTTGTGTTTCTGGGAGGGTCCCTAGGAAGAGCAGTATGTTTTCTGTAAATTGTAAAGGATCTAGTAAGTAGGAGGTAAGGACCTTAATAGTCCCTTCTCTGGACATTCTATTGTATCCTGGAGATCCCTTGGTATTCCCATGGATGTCACCAGTGTTCTGGGAGCACCCAGTGATTGTGACATATACTTTCAGTGCCCATAGACATAGTGGAAAAACTGAGCAGGTTGTTTAGGAGAGAAAATGGAGAACATGGGGCAACCAGAGAGAGGCAGAAGGAAACTGGTCTTTGGTTTCAGTATAAAACATAGAGGAATACATAGTTCTGGGAAAGGCACAGTGAATTCTGGAAAAGGGGAGAGGGATCTTTCTGGAGGAGATGAAGTTTAATTTGGGCCTTCCAGTTGTGAGACTTGGCATCTGGGAGGTTGTGGAAATCAATGGGCCTGTGCTGCTTTTCTGGGTTCCTCAAGAGCATGCCCAGAGCAAATGGTTTCTGATGGGTAGTTTGGAAGAGCCATAAATTTTCAAACCTGCAGCTGCTATTCTGAAAAATCCTTAATCTCAATCTTAGTGGGAAAGAAAGCAAAGGAGTGACTAATGAGGTGTTCCCCTCACGTAAGGTGTGCTGCTCTTTACCCTAGTCAATTACTTCAGTTTCCATGGGAATCTGATGCCAATAAGAAAGGAGAGACACTCCCATGGACAAGCACCAAAGTCTCAGACATTTAGATGCTTTGGTCCTGGACACATGTGATCAGGATTCGGTGCTGCTAAGCTCAGGGACAAAAGGATTTACCAGCATCACATCAGATATGAGGTGACACCTTCTTCCACATCTACATGGCTGGGCTATATCATGCCTTTCAGAGTCAGAGGACTGCATTGGGAGTGAGAGAAATGCCCTAACCCACTCCAACTATAGGAACACCCGACTCACTGACTCACTCTTGAGGGAGGGGGGACAAAACTGGATTTGCCAGAAGTGGAGACTGATCTAAGCATTATTGGGTCAGTGGGACTATAGGACTGTCTGCTCCCTGCCCAGGGAGGGGATGGGGAGTTGTGGAGAAGAAAAAATGACCTGATGTGGTAGGAGGGGGAAGGGACCTTGAATAAGGATATATAGGGATGAAAAATACAAGTGTAGTAATCTTATTTGCATTATCACCCTTGATAAGTCATACTTATGATTTTTATCTTCTTCATAGTTATTGTTAACTTATCAGCATTTTAAATTCATTTTACTGTTTTTCTTGATAAATGCAAAATAAATAAAGAAGGGAAAAAAGAAAAAAACAAATAACCTTTATAAAAATGTGGTACATATATAAACAAAAAATTCTGAACAGAAGAATTTCAAATGACAAAAATATCATTTAAGTAAGTGTTCAACATTCTTAGCCATCAGGGAAATGAGAATCAAAACAACTCTGAGATAGTATCTTTCATCTGCCAGAATGGCTAAGATAGATGGTAACATAGATTACCATCATGCCCTTGACCGTCTTGCTCCTCCCACTCTTTAATTGAACTCCAGTTCAGCCAAGTGCTTGGCTGTGGGTGTCTTCATCTGCTTATACATCAATCATTGTATGTAGGTTCTATAATGACAAGTAGGGAAATCACTAATCTGACTGCAGAGGATGGCTAGTTCAGGCACCCACTCCAGCATTGCTAGGATTCTTAGCTGGGACCTCCTTGTGGGTTCCTGTGGATTTCTCTAGTAGCAAGTATCTCCTTAAATTCATGATGGCTCATTCTGTCAAGATATCTCTTTCATTGTTCATCTTCTTTGTCTCTTCCCCAATTCTGCCTTCTCAAACCCTCATGTTCCCCTGCCCTGTCCTCTCCAATCCACAATCCCTTCCAGTTTTCTCAAGATCTTAACCATCTCTCCTTCCTGGGACAATCCATGTGTATCCCTCTTAGGGTCATCCTCTCTACCTAACTTCTCTGGGTTGTAGAATCTAGCCTGTTTCTCCTTTACTTTTCATGTAGTATCCACTCATAAGTGAGTACATATTGTGTTTATTTTTATAAGTCTGGGTTACCTCAATCAGAATAATTACTTCTAGTTTCGTCCATTTGCCTACATATTTTATGATGTCTTTTTTTACCATTGTGTAAATGCACCACATTTTCTTTATCCATAGTTCAGTTGAGGGGCATCAGGTTATTTCCAAGTTCTGACTATTACAAATAATGCTTCTATGAACATTGTTGAGCAAGTGTCCTTGTGGTATGAGTATCTTTAGGGTATATGTCCAATAGTAGTATTACTGGGTCCTGGGGCAGGCAGATTCCCAGTTTTCTGAGTAACTGCCATACTGTTTTTCAGAGTAACTGTACAAGTTTATATTCGTATAAGCAGTGGAGAAGTGTTCCTCTTTCTCCACATCCTTTCTAACATGGATTGTCCCAGCTAAGAATCCTAGCAATGCTGGAGAGGGTGCCTGAACTAGCCCTCCCCTGAAGTCAGATTAGTGATTTCCCTACTTGTCACCATAGAAACTATATACAATGATTGATATAAGCAGATGCAGACACCAACAACCAAGCACTTAGCTGAACTGGAGTTCAATTAAAGAGAGGGAGGAGCAAGACAGTCAAGGGCATGATGGTAAAAACCACAGGGACAGATGACCTACCTAATAGGGGTTCACAAACTCTGAATTAACAGCTGGAGAGCCTGCAAAGAACTGAACTAGGTGCTTTGAATGAGGGTGACAGTTGTGTTGATCAAGCTGTTAGTGGACCCCCTAGCTATGGAATCAGAAATTATCCCTGCTACATAAACTGGCTTTTTCAAGCCTACTCCCTATGGTGAGATGCTTTGCTCAACCTAGGCAATAGCTCACAGCATCTCTGTCTGATTTTGCCCTTCATCCTCTGTCGCACACAACCTCGCCAGCAAGGAACACGCACTACCGGATCCTTCTCTCTGCAGTTTATTCAGGCCTTTTAGATATCTTCTTGTCTTTCACTCACTCACTCTCTCACTCACTCACTCACTCACTCACACTCTCAGATGAATGATGAACGATTCACTCTCTCATGAACGACCCTGGGGGGGAAGTCTGCTCGTGGCTAAATACCCTCTGGGCCTCAAATCCTGGTAAGCCATGTGGATATTGCCCATAGGTCCTGAGGCGCCGGAAGCAGGTCACCATCCTTGCCTACAGCCATCCCATCAGGAAGGTGGAAGGCGGAAACCAGCGCCACCTTTAGGGTGTGGTACAACGCAGCTCCCTATAGATCCCCCTTCTTTATTAAGAAAAAAAAAAAAGTAGGCAGAAGCAGAAGTCTAGTCTCTGAAGTGCAAAAGGAACATGTACAGGTATCGATCCAGGTGTCATCCACCCAGATAATCCCTGACCTGTCCGACACCCTTTTCACAGAGGCAGGCAGTTAGGTGTCAACTTGTGTGCAACCAGACATACTCCTCATGAGTTCCCATAAGCCAGAGTACTCATGTGCAGTGCTAAACCTTGCATCCTGCAAAACATTCTTAAGGCTTCTCTATTAAGGAGACCAAGCAAACTTAGGGGGACTGACCGACTCCAATGGCTGAAAATGCTTGGACAACCGTGGCTGTATTGCGACACTGAAGGAACCTAACATGGCAAATGCACCACAGGCAAACTAGGAATATCAGCATCATCAGGCTCACCAGAGCTCCCATTCCCGCCCACTCTTTCTGGTGATCCACAGTGGCAGAGAACCAGGACGCCAGTCCTTCTGCCAGGTCCTCATCCACTCTGGTAGAATTCACGATCACCATGGTTACTCTCAGCTGGGCCATCAAGTTTTCGAATTCACCAATCCAATTTCCTAAAAGACAACTTGACAACTGTTTAGACAGGTTTGCAGCATGAATAAAATTCTGATATTATACACTAGTCCCACATAATCTTGGAAACTTCCATTCACAGCCAAGCTAGGCCAGCTGCCAAAGAGTATCAATCTACTCTTGGACCAGGTCAATCCTTTGATTAATGACCATCAAGCTCCCTTTTAACTGAATATTAATGCCCTTTGGTACATCCAGGGCTTGTGCCACACTGTCAGAAAGATTATTCAAGGTTAGAGCAGTATGTACAGTATGACTCATGGCAACAGCCTCAGTAGTACATTGGCCTCCCAGACCTGGAGATTTAAAGACACGCTGACTAGACCTACAAGACTGCTGGGTCATTCATGCAGTGAGAATGCCGAATGTGGATTACTGAATGCCTCAGGCCCAAACATATGCCCAAGGCAGAGCACTCAGGTGGAAATTCCCCAGGTGGCTGGAATGTAAACAACTTAGGCTCTCCTGCTCTCACTTAGGATGGCTGTCAATCACTGGGTGTCATGCAGTACCTGTTCAAAGCCTCCACCTGGGCTACAGTGAATGAGGCCATGATCCCGTAAGTCCGTACTGACTCAGCCAAAGATTTTATCACTTTGAAATCTAAGGTCTCCTCATAACTCTGCTCTGACTGCCTTCCATGCCCTGGGGCTGAAAGCACGCCTTAAACCGCCATTCTCACCTTCCGCATAGGGAAGGGGGAGCCGAAGGTGTGGTTTGACATGCTGGGAATCTGCAGCATTCTTCTCTATCTAGATCCTCCTTTTCATTTCATTCATTCATTTTCATTTCATTCATTCATTCATTTTTGTTCTTTTTGTCTGTTCTATGAGTGACAGCAGCTCTTCCTCCGAGTCCATAGACTCAGGAGTTTCTATATCAGCAAGGTCAGGGCACAACTCTCCTCTTTTATTCTGTCCTTCACTGCCTGCTTCTGATCTCTCCTCTTGTAACATTTCTAAGGTGGCCTTGCCACTTTCCACTGCCTCACCATAGCGCTGATCTTCAAGATTACCTCCTATCAGCTTCAGGTGGCCTTGGCAAATGGAACCACACCTGCCTAGAACTAACCCACAGGTTTTGATCCTCCATGGAGACAAAACCAGAAACTCCTTTCCCAAGTAACATATTCTTACAAACAGACTTCAAAGTCAAGACATCTTTAAAGTACTTGCATTTGTTTAACTTAGAAGCTTTAGCAATCAATTGTCTTTCTGCAATTAGCTCACCAAAAGTCAAAAAATTGAAAATAAATGCAATAACCCTTATCCAGACTCTCTGTTTATCTGCCATCTTTATGTGGCCTTTATCCTTTATTTCCTATTTCATCTGCCATCTTTACGTGGTTTTTATCCTTTATTTCCCATTTCCCTTTCTTAAAGGGCTTTCTTACCCTTCCTTCATAACTTTAAAGGTTTCTCGGAGCCTTTACCAAACAGCCCCAGCTTTGCTAATGCTTTTACTTTCACTTTTGAGCTCAAGGTTGCTGTGCATCCATGGCTGCAAAAGATTACATCCACTCGTCAGTGAGGTCGCCGTGCGTCCACAGCTACAAGAGCTCACTCGTTGGTGAGCTCCCTCTTCTCTACCTTATCTTATCTATAGGCCAGAGCTACCCTGCTCTCACTGCAGATCCCAACTTATCTGGGACTTACCGGTGCACGTCCCCCCACCCCCCGACTGCAGAGAGTTCTGAATCCTGTCGTTCATTGGCGCAAGTTTAGTTCTTATCTTCCCGGATTTCAGAGCCACTTGTCTCGCGCAGCCTCGCCAGCAAGGAACATGCAACACCGGATCCTTCTCTTTGCAGTTTATTCGGGCCTTTTATTATCTTCTCGTCTTTCACTAACTCACTCTTACTCTCACTCTCAGACGTATGATGAATGACGAATGACTCACTCTCTCACAGATGATCCGGGGGGGGGGGAGTCCACTCGTGACTAAATACCCTCTGGCCTCCAATCCCGGTAAGCCATGTGGACATTGCCCATAGGTCCTGAGGTGCCGGAAGCAGGCCACCATCCTTGCCTACAGCCAATAAGGAGTTGTTTCCTCCCGAGAGCACTCACCATCCCATCAGGAAGGTGGAAGGAGGAAACCAGCGCCACCTTTAGGGCGTCGTACAATGCAGCTCCCTACAATCCTCTTTTATTCCTGCTCCAATTTCCTTCCTGTTTCTAAGATATCTTGCCATAGGCCAAAACATTTCCTTTAGTATCCAACGATAATTCATGGAGTACAGAAAGATATCCCACATCACTAACCCCCTTTGAGGAGTGCATGGGTGCTGATGTTGGGGGGAGGCGGGGAAAAAGTGTGAGAAGGGGATGGAAGGATAACAGATGGAAATGTTATTAATAAATAAAAACAAAGAAAACAATTGAGTCTCAGTAGCTCAGCTAGCTTAAATTCTATTAATCTTATTGTTGAAAGATGTGTTTGCAGATTTTGGGGGGCATCATAGTTGAAACAAAGCTTTGAAAAGAACTTACAGTTAAACTAAAAGCTTTTTTGTCAAATACCTTTGAGGTAAAAAGTGCAAGAAGACAATCTACAGTTTTAGAAAGGCACATAGTTGAATGAGGAATATGTTAAGGTCAGGGAACAAAAGCAAAGCAACACAATTATCATCAGCTGATGTCACTTTCTTGCTAGAATTGTTTGATGACCAAGGGTCATGTTTAATTCCTTGTACTTGTTTCTGTCCTTAATCTCCTAACATTAAAAAAACAAAAAACTATTGATGAGTGGGTAAGTAATAAGTTTCTGGCCTGACATTTCTGACCTAACCCTATAGGTTTGAATCCTCTCTTAGCTCCAAATAATCGCACAAAAGCTTATGTTAATTTCATGCTGATTGACCTATGGCTTAGACATATTGCAAGCTAGCTCTTTCATATTAATTTGACCCATTTCCATTAATTTGGCTTACCACATGGCCCATGGCTTACTTGTGTTACTTTTACATTTTAATTCTTGGGTGGCTTGATGGTGTTTTCTTTTACGCCATCCTCCTTCCCTTATCTATGCTCCAATTTTTTACCTACTTCTAAGATGCCTGCCATAGACCAAGACAGTTTCTTTATTAATGAATGATATTCACAGCATACAGAAAGACATTCTACATCATGGGTATATACCATAAAGATTTAAAGTAGAGCTAGCTAATTTTTTCCATATATGAAGTTTATATTTGTGATTTTTTTTTAAAAAAATTTTTATAAGATTACCATTCAAGATAAGTAATAAAGTGACTAATCCTTTCATTGTAACTGCAAAATGTAGCCTGACAGTAAAAGTATATTTTGCTTGCTTACAGTCTGTTAAACTATAACAAGTTACTTGGGTATGAAAATGCATGGATTTTAGGGATAATTTGTTTTTCACTTGTAATACATAAAATATTTACTCATATAAAAGATGAAAAACAGGTTGTTTCTGAGGTCACTGGGTGATGGAATGAGTTGAGGGTTGAAGTTGAGTTTTGTAGTTGGGGGTATCCAGAAAACTGGATTTTACTGGGGCTTCTGGCCTGCAGGAGTTTTCCCTGAGGCCTGGATTGAGGGGAGAGATGAGTAGGGGTGGATTTCAAAGGGCTGTGTCCCAAGGATCGGGGTCCTGGAGCCAGAGCTTTGGACCTGGGCTAGGTGGAGCGTCACCTCTTGGCCCAGAAAGATAGACACAGTGTGTACTCACTCATAAGTGGATTTTAGACATAAAGCAGAGGATAACCAGGTTACAAACCACAACCCCCTAACAGCTAGGTACCAGGAGGAACTTAAAAGAGACATCCAGTCATCCCCTGGGAAGTTTTCCTGAGTAAATTGGGAAGCAAGCAAGGGGAGGGTGGGAACAAATCTTGAGAGAAAAAGATGGTTGAGTGGGAGGAGCAACAGAGAGGGAGAATGAAGAAATAGAAATTTTGATAGAATGAGCCACTGTGGGATTAGAAGGAAACCTCCAAGATCCCACAAGATGTTCCTGGCTAGGACTCCAAGCAATAGTGGAGATAATGCCTAAACAGAACTTCCCCTATTATCAAATGGATGACCACCCTAATTGTCATTATAGAGCCTTCATTCAACAATGGATAGAGGCAGAAGCAGAGATTCATAACTAAGCACCGGATCTAGCTTTTGGTCCAGCTGAGGAGAGAAAGGTAGAAGAGAGTAAGTATACGAGCAAAGACACACGGAGACCACTGACCAGAGCTATTGGGAGTTCACTGACTCTGAAATAATTACTGAGGAACCTTCAAGAAAAGAAACTAAACACTCTGAAGGTAGATGGCAGTCAAGCGATGTGGGCAGTCCTTGGAGCCTCTTACAGTAAGATCAGCGTATATTCCTGGTACATGAACTGACATCTCAGAGCCCATTCCCTACAAAGGAAACCTAACTCAACCTTGGTAGTGGGATAGGGGGCCCAGACCTACTTCAACTGGATATGCCAGACCTAAGTGGCTCACCTTGGGATTCCTCCCCCTCCTTGGGAAAGGAATGGGGGAACAAGGTAGGGGCAGGCTGAGGGAGGACTGGGGGGAGGGAGGAGGGAGGAGGAGCAATGGTAGATATGGAAAAAACATTTAAAATAATAGATAAATAAATAAGAAGTGTAGATGATGCTAAGCATGCTTAGTTATAAGTTATTAAAGAGAAACTCCTCAAAATACCCTGACAAGAAGGTAGAGAGAGAGGAAAACCTTGTGTAACTGAGAGGTTTAGATCAGTGTACTGATTCACAATGACTGTATATTAGCCTCTGTATTCTCATGAATTTTTCTCATATATGGCAATTCCTTTTCTTCTCCTCCTCACTAAATTTCCTTTCAAATTTTGTTGATGTATGTATCCTAACCACTAAATTTGTTCTTTCAAGGTTATGTTTATTAATATTATTGCAAATTTTAGTCATTCACTTTCCAACTATACCTATGTTGAATAATTAAGAACTCAAAACCATTTTCAATCTATTTCTTTTATTGTTTGTTTTTTCATTCATTCATTTATTTATTTACTCATTTATTTATTTATTTATTATGCATACAGTATACTGAAGAGGGTACCACATGTCATCATAGATGGTTGTGAGCCACCATATGGTTGCTGGAAATTGAACTCAGGCTCTCTGGAAGAACAGTCAGTGCTCTTAACCTCTGAGCCATCTCTCCAGTCCCCACTTCTTTTTTTTGTACAGAGTATTCTTGGAAAATATCATCTAAATATATGACTAACTAAATACAGTTAAATATAGCACAGGTATTTAATTATATTCCTGTAACTATATCTCTAAAAGGAAATTCAAAATTTAGCACCATTCCTAACAAATTAGTCCTACTTTGTTTTCAAAAGCAGGTTAGTAGTAACCCAATCCATAGAAATAATAAATAAGTGAACTAAACAAAAAGAAACATGGAAAATATGCTGGTTTTTGCTTGTACTTATTGTAATCATTAGCTTGAAAATAGAATGTATCCTCATTGTAATTTTTATATTGCCTGAAAGATTTTGCTGAGGTATACAAGCTGTCATGGAAAAAATAGAGTTCAAATGAATTAGAGGAAATACATGAATAATAAAGATAGAGGGAAAAGATCAAGAATGGGAGGATAAGGAAGAATAAAGATGGAGTTATAGGGAAAACATTAAGTGTGACAGAGTGACATTTCTGGATAGAGAAAAGAGAGTACAGAATATAGAAGAAGAGACTACAAAAGAAGAATAAAAACAAATGTCGGAAGGAAACTATTCACAAAGTGTGTGAGTGTCTTTTCTCTACCCCCTCTGATAAAAAGGTCATAATACCCACCAACTCAATGGATTCTCTCTCATCTCTGAGCTCATAGAGGCTGGTCCCCAGGCAGCAATATGCACCCTTGTAGATATCTTGTTATAGTAGTCATTGTATTGGCTCATAGTCTTTACATGAGTTGGAAGGATTATTTATTACTTTTCTCCCTTGGATTCTTACATGGCACCTTCATATACCATGAGAACTGGTGCTCATGGAAGAGTCTCAGGTCATTTCTAGCTAAATTCCTCCAAGTCCTATGTCTAAATAATGTGCTGTCATTAGAAATAGGGTCTTACCTTCAAATTCTGTGAGGGCAATCAAGGACAATGGCAAAGCCTATTGTTTTTTGAGGAGTCTCCTGAAGCCCCTCACCAACATCCTGAAGGAAGGTTTTCCAAGCCTGGCACTGGGTATTTTTTGATTTTGCATTCATTCTACATTTGACTAACACTTTTCTAAGAGATTCTATTCTATGCTGTGTCATATAAGTAGTTTTTGAAGGTTAAAAATGCTGTTTGACATTTTATTTTATCCCTAACCAGTATCTTTATAGCTTTTAGCATGTACTAGTTTGCTGTTCTTTGTGTACACAACTGTGAGTCTTTCTTGAGAGACATCATGATCTTTAATTTCAGATCTTTTTTTCCTTTACAGAGAGAAAGCTGTGAGTACTAGAGCATTTTATTGAAAGGCCAGTGGTGTATGCGAGTGGATATTAAGAGGAAGGGCTTTCTGGACAGTCTCCCGTGACCTTTTATACAGTGTATGGGAAAGGGAAGGAGCTGCCCCTCAGGGCATCATCTTCGGTACTCCAACAGCTGTATTTCCTGAGCATCTCACTAAGTAGAGGTTGTTGTAGAGTGCAGTAAGTTGAATGAAAATGGTCCATCCCATAGGGACTTATATCTGAATATTTGTTTTCAGTTTGTAAGAAGTTTAGGAAGGAGGTGTGGCCTGATTAGATGAGGTGTATCACACTTGTGGTGGACTTTGACATTTCAAAGTCTAAGCCAGGCCCAGGCTCTCTTTCTCTCTGTCCTTCCTTGTGATCAGATAAATGCTTTCACCTACTTCTCCAGGGACAAATTTGCCTGCCTGTTCCCATGCTCCCCACCATGATGGTCATAGACTCACCATCTGAAGATTTAGTCAAGTCCTCAGTTAAATGCTTTATTTTTTATAAGTTGTTTTGGTCATGGTCAAGCAACAGAACAGTGTCATCAGCAATAGAACAGTAACTTGAGATTGAAAGTCTGGCTGCATGCTCTGCAACATGAACTATAGAGAGGAAGAAACTAAATTACTTGTGGAGTGAGACTGAAGAAGATTTTTAAAGACTAGAGTCTATGGTCCTCATTTAGCCATAAAAGTGTTGAGTAATAACAGAAGATAGTGGAGAATTTAAATTGCTAAATTTTGTAAGATATCTGATAGAGATATGTATAGGTTTTCCTGGAGAGAACAGTATGTCTAGGAATCAAGGCCCTGTTTGTTTCTAGCAAAAAATTCGATTCTATCTTGTTAGAATGTCACAAATTCGCCTGAGATTTGTTGCTGTTTTCAGAAGGTTGGGCAAACCCACCTAGAGAAGGCACACAGCCCTCCCTCACAGGCCCCTCCCCTCAGCTCCTGCACCTTGGTTTGTGTGCAGCTTCCCCTGCAGTCGCCCTCACTGTGTCACTCAGGGCACAGTAGTACAGTGCAGAGTCTGTCAGCTGCACTGAGGACTTCTGCAGGTGGAAGGAGCTGCTGCTCTTCTGGAGAGTGGCGTGGAACCCCCGGTGCTCAGTCCTCTTGTTGTCTGTGGCACTGCTCAGGAGGAGCTGAGGGGCTTCGTTGGGATATTGCACGTACCACAAAAGGAAAATATATGAGGAAGTAGTCTGATAGGTGCAGTTAATCATCAAAGGCAACCCCTCTGTGACAAAAACCAGGCCTTCTGTCTGGGTCACTGAGTCTGCATTGCTCCTCCCTGAAAATAATAAATAAATAAATAAATAAGGAGAAATTACCTTTTCTGTGGGAAAAAAGGCAAAGATATTCACAGTTGTAAGAAAACAACATCACCAACACAGGGTAAGTGTAACTTACTGAGCATTAATAGGAGCACCAGCACTGAGCATGGGTCAGGAAGCATGTTCACAGAAGAAAATGACACTTGGTTCTTGAGTTCACCAAACTCACAGGGCAAGTCCCCTGCAGGACCTTAGTGAAACTCCTCACTCATGAACAAGGACCTCCTTCTGCACAGTGTCAGCCTGTCATGTGAAGCCACTTCCTGAATGAAATCTGAAGAGTCAGCGCCCTCTGCTGATTTCCCTTCAAACTGCACCACAGATGTCTGCTGAACACATTGTGAATAAACCTGAAACCTCACCCAGAAGAGACAGTTCTCATGTCTCTGGTCGATGTCTGAAATCATCAATGTTACTAAACTATATGTATCTTGTGGTATTTAGAGTGATAAGTGTGCATAAAAGAATACACACACACACACACATACACACACCCCTCTGAAAAAAGTTACCTATTGTTTCTCATTTTACTAGTTTTTAAAAAATGTTATACAATTAATTTTGATTATACTCACCTGCTCTCTCCACTTCTGCCAAATACATCCACTCCTTACTACCAACAACAGTTTTGTGCTTTCCCCACTTATAATAAATCACCTCAATATTTTTATTCTACGTTGTGGTGGCTATATAGTCTAGGATATGTGGCCTTAAGTGGAAAGTGGTCATACCAAGGGTTACACCTTTAAATAAATCTAATTCTCTCTCCCAGCATCTACGAATCACCCATAGCTCCTCAGCTAAGGGTGGGAATGCCACTTTTGCTCTGCTTTTTGGTATTGTGTCTGCCCTGATCTTTTGCAAGTCTGTGTATGCTATCAACCTCTATGATTTTATTGTACACCTACTATGCTATGCTCAGAAAACACAGTCTCTCCACACAGACTACTTAATATAGTCATCCATTACATATGACTCTCACAGTCTTTTCACTCCTTCTTCCTCAATGATCTCTGAATTTGGAAAGAAGGTGTGTGATATAGATGTCCCATCTAAGACCTAATGTGCCACAGCCTCTTCTTCTCTGAGGCACAGTGAGTCTGGTTCTCTGTAACAATCACCACATGCTACAACGAAGCTCCTCCAAAGAAGATGACTGATGCACCAATGTAGGCTTATAACAAGAATTCATTAGGAGGTCATCTATTATATCCATTTACCAGATTAATAGTTATAGGTTGTGCCCTAGGGTCTATGTCTTATCTAGTTACAAATTCTTAACCCCCAAATTTAGGTCATGGAGCAGACCTAAGATCAAATCAGAAGTTAGCTAGTTACTTCCATGACACTTGTGCTACTATTTAACTAAATGGGCATGTCTGCCAGGCTGTGAGTGTAGCTCACAGAGTTCAGAGACTGGAAAGACTGGTGATTCATTTTCTCCTCCAGCAGTATGCATAGCACATTCTAGCACTCTGAAAGCTATTCAGTAGGACTGAAGCTCAAAGTGACTTTCAGCTTAATTTCTTCATGTTCTTTAACTTATACAATGGGTTTTTACCATCAAGATTTAGAAGGTGATCAGCAATATTGTCAAAAATCCCATAATATAGAACATATATGGAACTACACTCATCAACAGAAAGTAACCCATTCCTGGAACTTAACTTTTTTGTTTGTTGTGTATGTTGTCTACTAGGGGTATTGTTGCCCCATTACAGGGTAACTCCACTGAAATGCTTTGTGTGTGTGTGTGTGTGTGTGTGTGTGTGTGTGTGTGTGTGCGTGTGTGTGTGTGTTTGTAGTGGGAGTATATTCTGTTACATTGTAAATATTTGTCCCTCCTACTGGTTTAATAAAAACACCGATTGGCCAGAAGGCAGACAGGAAATGTGGGAGGGCTACCAGACTAAGAAAACTCTGGGAACCAAAAAAGCAAGACACCAGCAGAATTAAAGGAAAGAAGTTGAAATGCTGCTCTGAGAAAGAGTACAAACCCAAATGGCTAAACAGATTAATGTTAAGATAAGAGAGTTAGCTAGCAATATTCCTGAGCCATAGGTGGATCAGCATGAAATTAATATAAGCCTTTATGTAATTATTTGGGGCAAGCAGCAGCAGGACTATGAGTGGGTCTAAACCTAGGCACTAGGCTGGGAAGGCCGGTCAGAAACTTCTTACTATGTGTGTGTGTGTGTGTGTGTGTGTGTGTTATGAACTTCTATAATACATTTTTATAAGAATTTTTCAAATAGTTTAATGGGAAAAATATTTACCAGCTATATATCTGAGAAAAATAAGTGTCTAGAACATAAAAATAAAAACTTTGAAAATTTAAACATCATTAAAACAAACAACCCAATAAAAATGGAGCATAAAACTATGCAAATAGTTTTCAAAAGATGAAGTGCAAATGTTAACACTATTAGCTATCATAAGAATACAGATTAAAACTACTTTGAGATTTTTTTAACCCAGAAAGAATGAGTAATGTCCAAGAGGAAAAAAAAAACACAAATGGATGTACTATTGTTTAATTACCCATTCATCCACTAATGGTCATCTAGGCTGTTTTATTTTATAGATACCGTGAGTAGAACAGCAATGAACCTGAATAGTCAGAAATCCATAGTAGTCTATGGAGCCCCTTGGGTATAATCCAAAGAATATATAGCTGGACCATATAGTAGATTTATTTTTAGATTTCAAAGAAACTTTACATTGATTACCATAGTGACCCACCAATTTACATGACCATTATCAATGAATAATTATTTTTCTTTCTCCAAATCCAAGTCGGTACTTTTTTTCATTTGCTTTTTGAATTCTAACCATTCTTCCTGGAGTAATATAAAATTTCAAATAAGTTTTAATTCTTCATTTATGTAATAGCTAAGGATGCTGAACATTTTTAAATGTTTCTCAGTCATTTGCAATTTATATCTTGAGTATTCTCTGTTTAGTTCCATGCTCAATTTTTAAATTGTATTTGTTTCTTGATGTCTAGAAACTGTTAGTTGCTTGCATATTCTACATGCTAACCCTTTGCCACATGTACAGCATAAAGGGCTTTTCCCATCCTGTAGTCTTTATCTGTACTGACAATGTTTAGTTTAGTAATAAAGATCTTATTTATTGCTTGCTGGGCTTAACGCCTGTCTCAGAGCAGAAGGTAACATAAAAATGGAAAGTTATACGGCAACTTACTTACTCCTTTAGTTTCTTAAGTACATATTAAAATAGAATTACCGTATAATAGGATGACAAGGCCCTTACTTGCCATAGGATCACAAATTAAAATTTTAGTGCCAAAAATCGGTTTTCTTCTTTGGAGTTGTTTAATAGAGTATAATTTTCTTCTGAAAATTACAGGTTATTGCCAATGCTCTTGGTTACTCTCCAGAACTTGATGATTAAAAACTCTGTTTTGGATTCCAACCCTGCAACCTCCCACACACACTCCCACAAGCTCCCTTGTAAGAGGTAAGTGACCCTTTCCCAGCTGGCCAGCCAGCCCAACCTCTAGGACTGGGAAATTGGGCACAACACATGTATATCATGCCATTGAGTTCCAGTTCAGGCCATCAAGCAAGACCCCAGCAGGCAAGCCTGCCCACCATTTCCCCTCATCGGATCCTGTAGCCTATAAGTCCTACTTCATCCTCCAAACCTTTCTATCCCCTGGAGACCTCACCTGCTTCCTGAGACACAGACTCCACTGGCTCAAATTTGACTCTGATTGCACCAAGAGTACCTATTAAACCAAGAACAGCTCTCTGAAACACTGACAATGCTTGCACCAATTGGAAGAAGAGAGGGGTAGATTCCAGTGCAAAGAATACATTTAACAACATAAAGAACAATATGGGGCTTCCTTTCCTTTTGGTGGCATGGGGCGGCAAGATGGCGGTACAGATTTCCAAGAAGAGGAAGTTTGTGGCCGATGGCATCTTCAAAGCTGAACGGAATGATTTCCCACTCGAGTGAACTGGCTGAAGATAGCTACTCTGGAGTTGAAGTCCAAGTTACACCAACCAGAACAGAAATCATCATTTTAGTCACCAGGACTCAGAATGTTCTTGGTGAGAAGGGTCGTCGAATCCGGGAGTTGACTGCAGTAGTCCGGAAGAGGTTTGGCTTCCCTGAGGACAATGTAGAGCTTTATGCAAAAAAGATGGCCACAAGAGGTCTGTGTGCCATTGCTTAGGCAGAGTCTCTATGTTACAAACTCCTAGGGGAGCTTGCTGTGCGGAGGGCCTGCTATGGTGTGCTTCGGTTCATTATGGAGAGTGGGGCCAAGGCTGTGAGGTTGTGGTGTCTGGTGTCGGGGAAGCTCCAAGGACAGAGGGCCAAGTCCATTAAGTATGTGGAGGGGCTGATGACCCACAGTGGAGACCCTGTTAACTACTATGTTGACACTGCTTGTGCCACGTGTTCCTCAGACAGGGTGTGCTGGACATCAAAGTGAAGATCATGCTGCCCTGGGACCCAAGTGGTAAGACTGGCCCCAAGAAACCTCTCCCTGTTCATGTGAGCATTGTGGAACCTAAAGAGGAAATCCTGCCCACCACCCCTATCTCAGAGCAGAAGGGTGGGAAGCCAGAGCCACCTGTTATATTCCCCAGCCAGTGCCTACAGCATAACAGGGCCTTGGCAGCTGTATCTGGAGGCTGGATGTTGTCCTGTACAGACGTTTAATAAAATCTTAAACAAAAACGAAAAAAAAGAACAATATGACACCACCAGAACCTAGTAATTCTACAATAGCGAGACCTGAATATATAAATATTGGAGAAGCAGAAGAAAACAACTTTAAAATACTTTATGAAAATTATAGAAGCCTTTAAGAAGAAAATTTTAAAAAGAAATAAAAAACTCCCTAAAAGAAATACAGTAAAAGACAAACAAAAGATTGTAAGAAATCAATAAATCCTTAAAGAAAACCAAAAAAACAAACAGGTGAAGGAAACAGTTTAAGACTTAAAAACTGAAATATAAGCCATAAAGAATACACAAACTGAAATAATGCTAGAAATGGAAAACCTGAGTAAATGAAGAGAAAATACAAATGCGTACATAACCAACAGAATGCAAGAGATGAAAAGAGATCCTCTGGTATAAAAGCTACAATTTTGGAAATAGATTCATAATTCATAGAAAACATTAAACTCAAAAAATTCATAACACAAAATCCTGGAAACCTAGAAAACTATAAAAAAAACAAACAAACATAAGAATAGCATGAACAGAGGAAGGAGAAGAATACCAGCTCAAAGGCACAGAAAATATATTCAACAAAATCATAGAAAAAAACTTTCCCAAACCTAAAAAAGAAAATGCCCATGAAGATACAAGAATCTTACAGAACACCAAATAGACTCCATCCAAAATGTTAACTTACCACATAGTAATCCAGCCACTCAGCAGAAAGTATAAAGAAGAAATATTAAGAGGTGCAAAGGAAAAAGGTCATGTAACTTATAAAGGCAGACCCACTAGAATATCATGAGAATTCTCAATGGAGACTATAAAGGCCAGAAGGTCCTGGTTAGACATTATGCAGACACTAAAAAACCATGAAAGCCAGTTCAAACTACTATACCCAGCAAAACTGTCAATAACCATAGACAGTGTAAACAAAATGTTCTATGACAAAACTAGATTTAAACAATACCTATCCACAAATCCAGCCCTATAGAAATTACTAGAAGGAAAACTCCACCTTGAAGAAATTAGATACAGTCATGAAAACACAAGCAATAAATAAACTCACAGCAGAAAATCCCAAAGAAGAAAAACACAAACTACCACCATAATAGCAAAAAAATAGCAAACACTGGTCATTAATATCCCTTAATACGAAGGAACTCAATTGCCCTACTTGTTTTTTTTTTTTTTTTTTTTAAAATAACAGGCTAACAGAATAGATACAAAAAATACAGTCCATTCTTCTGCTGCATACCAGAAACACACCTCAACTTTAAAGACAGACACTAGCTCAAAGTAAAGGGTTGAGAAAAGACTTTACAATCAAAATAGACTAACAAGCAAGCTGGTATTGCTATTCTAATATCTAACAAAATAAACTTTAAACTCAAATCTATCTAAAGAGATCCAGAAGTACATTACATATTTAACTCAGGAAAAACTATCAAGATAATATCTCAATTCTGAACACGTATGCCACAAATACAAGGCAACCACTTATGTAAAAGAAACATTACTAAGCCTAGATCATACATTGAATTCCACACATTAATAATGAGAAATCTCAATACCCCACTCTCATCATTGGACAAGTCTACCAAATAGAAACTTAATGAATAAATAAGGGTTCTAGCAGATGTTATGACTCAAATGGACTTAATAGATATATATGTAGAGAATTTTCTCCCCAAATACAAAACAATACACCTTCTTCTCAGCACCCCTTGAAACCTTTTCTAAAGTTGGCCACATACTCAGTCATAAATCAAATATTAACAAATATAAATACATTGGAATAACCCTTTGTATCCTATCAGACCACCATGGCCTAAAGTTAGAGTTCAACAACAACCCAAACTACAAAAAACCTACAAACTCATTGAACAGTCTCAACTGAACCACCTCTGCGTCAAGGAAGACATAAGAAAGAAATTAATGACTTTTTAGAATTCTATGAAAATGACAGACCCAATAAAAGCAGGGCTAAGTAAGAGAAAAGTTCATAATACTAGGCACTTTCCTAATAAAATTGGAGAAATCACACAAAAGCAACTTTATAGCACACCTGTAAACTCTAGAACAAAAAGAAACAAGCTTAGTCAGAAGGAATATATGGCAGGAAATAATCATACTCAGAGCTGAAATAAACAAAATTGAAATAAAGAGAGCAACAGAAAGAATTAATGAAACAAATAGTTGGGGTTTTTTTTTTGTTTGTTTGTTTGTTTTTGTTTTTTTTTTTTTTTAGAAAATCAACATGATAGACAAACCCTTAACCAAACTAACCAAAGACAGAGAATATCCAAAGTAACAAAATTAGAAATGAAAAGAGGAACATACATGGAGAGAAGTTGAGAAGAGACCCTATGAGAGGCTATTTGGTGAAAGTGCAGCTCAGTTGGAGCAGAAGATGCCACTCATGCTATAGAAATGACCACAAGAACAGCAGCAGTGGAGTGGAGCCTAGAAACAAGCTATGTGTGCTGCAGAGGGTGGAGCCAGAGAAGTTTCCTAAGCCCTTTGGAGGACCCCTGAAGATCATGAGTGAATCCCTGATAATTGGACAATGACATATTTACTCTTTTGGACTTTGGCTTTGCTTTGTTCAGATTTTGACTATGACCTCGTTCTTCCCCAATGAAGTACAAAAGTATGTATTTTCTATATTATAGGAGTCCAGAGTTGAGAGACTGAATTTATTTTTAAGCTAAAAAAGACTATAGATTTTTAAAAAATATTTGAATTGATTAAAACCATGGAACTTTTAAGCAAGTATGTAAAATGGTAGAAAAAAGAAAGAAAAGAGGGACATAACAACAGACATTAAAGGAATTCAGAAAATCATTAGGTCATACATCAAAAACATGTAGTCCACAAAATTGGAACACCTGAAAAAAATGTGCAGCTTTATTGATATGCAGAACTTGCCAAAATTAAGTCAAGAGCAGATAAAATGAATTAAACAATTAAACTGACGTATCTATAACCCCTAAGAAAATAGAAGCAGTCATTAGCAACCCAGCAGCCCAAGAAGAAATACATAAAAGAAACAGGTAAGCCACTGGCCACATGGCAAGATAGATTAATGCAAATTAGTTAATATGTAAGAGGTAGCTATCAATATGCCTGAGCCATAGGCCAAACACCATAAAATTAGTATGTTTCTTTGGAACTATTGGTCCAGGCCTCAGGGCTAAGCAGCTTTGGGCAAGTCTGATCTGTAGAGCTAGATGGGCCAGAAACCCTTACTACAAATCTGCTGCTCAACTATTCTCTTTCTTACACAACTGGTCAAGTGTTTCTTTCAACCCTTTGGCTTTTCCAACAAGTTCCCTAGAACAGGTGCATGGCTTTGTTTGTTTTTGAGTTACATAATGAAAATGTTGGGGAAAAAAAACCCTCAACTCCTCAGACCACAGTATACTGTATGTGTTTTGCCTGCAATTGTGAGAGACATTGCAGATAAGTGCATTCCTGAAAGCATGCATCCTTTGAGGGTGATCAGGCATTGACTCATCTATAGGGAATTTGGCTACAGAGAACCTGTGTGACTAGGTGCTGAAGACAACTAGCTGCTTATAAGAACTAAGAGCATTGCAACTACATAGATTCTATTGAAAACAGTGTTTATCTAGAGCTAGAGAGCAAAGGCTAATGCTTACAAGTGCTGAGAGCAGTGTTATCATACAAGTGATTATGACAGTTTTTAGGCGTTGTTCAGGTGTTGTTACAGAATGAAAGAACTTACAGTTTCTTGAATTTTGGAAGGAATTTTGGGCTTGTAGAACATCTTAGAATTGTACGATTATGAAGACTTTTGAAGTTGGAGTGAATATCTTTTGCATTATGAGATTACTACAAGAGCCAAAGGCAGAATTGTACATACAAAATGATACATTTGGGTGTCAACTTATTCAGCTATAAAGAAAAGTGAGTGGTTGTGGAGCTTTGGGGCATATTGGTGAAGGCAGGCTAGTGCGTATGGAACTTCCTTTGAAGTTACAGATGCCCCGTTCTTGGCTCCAGTTCTGTTTGCTGATTTTCACATATGAACAAGCAATGTTTAAGCTCCCACTTAAGTAAGCAGAGCTACATTAGGCACTGTTCTGTGTTGATGTGATAAGCTCATTAACAACACATTATTTATTTGTTTGTTTGCTTGCTTGCTTCCTTATGAAACCATAACATCCAGCACTTAACTAGGTAATGGCTTGCTAACTTTAGTGAGAATGAAGAGAAATAAAAAAAAAAGTAAACGTATTTAAAGCTGCAGACACAACAGGTCCAGTCAGAATTTAACTATTATTATTAAAGAGATTAGTGCTGCCATAGAGAAATCTATCATTTTTTAGTAGAATGATAAAAATTGTACCTGGAATTCAAGATATTCCAGAGTGTGAAAATAAAAGACTCACTTAGAGAAAAAGTTTCTGGAAAAATAGACACTTTCCACACTTTCCAGAAAAGGGCCATACTGGGAAGTGTTGTCCACAATTAAAGCATGTAGGTATTCAGAAGCCATTCAGTGAAGCAGCAATAACAGAGGTCAGGCTACATAGGAAGCTGGCAGATCATCTCAGCATCATCTGCATAGTGCTCCTTTTGAAGACATGAAGAATGTAAAAGTCCAGGGTCATTAAGGTTTATACTGAGGTACAGACTACCATATTCCCATCTGTCATCGATTGTTTATTGCCTCATCTTGCTATTTGAATATGGTATGAAGTATCTGAGGGTCCAGACAGAGATAATTCAGAAGAAATTACACAGATATTCCATCCTCTTTCTTGTCCTAGAGTCATTTTGTATAGGAAGGTGGCCACTCTTAGGTTGCCCATGCATCAGTAGATGATTCCACATCCATAGAATATGGGCAGCACTAAATAACCTGGGGACATGAGGTAAAAGAAAATACTACTGTTCTAAAAATTGTTGAAATAAAATCATTCCTAAGGACATTCTGCTATATTCATAGGTCAATGTCTTGCTCAGTCATCATCAAAGAAACATCCTTCTGCCACAGATTAAAACAAATACAGAGAGCCATAGGCAGACATGCAGAGAGTTAGAGACCTTGAAACACTCTATCATAAATGAAATATCTCTATCAACTTCCTCCCCTACTGAGGAGAAGGCAAAAAGAGTGTGAAAGCCAGAAGGCATGGGGGACAGTAAGAAAACTAGGCCACCTAAATCAATATGATCAAAGAACATATGAATTCAGAGAGACTGAGACAGCATGCACAGGGCCTGCCTGGATCTTCACCAGGTCCTTTGAGTATATATTGTAGCTTCTAGTTTAGAGTTTTATGGAATTCCTCAATGTATAAACAAGTGGGTCTTTGTTTTCTGTATCTTCTTTGGGGCTAGTTCCTTTGGTTGATTTGTTTTGTTCAATTCTAACATGTTAGTTTTTGTTTTATCTTATTATGTTTTGTTTTATCACTATACTTTAGAATCCTGGTTGTTTTCTAATGAAAGACAAAAAGGAAGTGAATCCAGATGAACAGGAAGATGGGAGGGACCAGAAGTAGAGGACAGAGAAACTGTAACCAGGATATATTATAAGAGAAAAAAAAATATTTTTAACAAAATAAACCATAGAACAAAAGAAAGAGAATTACAGCATGGTTCTTTTCTACTAGTTTTCAGTTAGCTTTCTCTTAAGTTCTTGTATAGTACAAATATTATGTGCTTTTTGGCCACTATAGACTAGTCAGCTGCTGTCATAATAGGCTCTCTTTCACATGGGTCTCTGAAGGCAACAGACTCTTCCTGGGGCATTGTCATATCCTATGCCCACTCACAGTTCCAGGTTATTATTCTTTTCAGGATATGATGGATAGGTATCGTGAAACAAAAAGAAGTCCAGGAAATTCATGGGCCTGTCATTCCTACATCATGAGTCTCTAGTGTCTATTTAGTTTAGTTGTTGTTGTCTGGGAAGTAGTTTCAGTTTTCTAGACACTGTATTTTGGTCATGCTCTTACCCTCCCCGAAATCCTCCCTGATCCTCTCCATCTCCTACTCACATGACTTTATGGCCCCCTCATTCTCTCTCAGATAGAAACCCCATAATAGCAAAAATCAAAGCAAACAAAAAATCAGATGAAACAAAAAAGCCAAACAAACCTGGAGTTCATTTTTTTGTTGGCCAGCTACCCTAGGATATGGGACAATGGTGTGTGATTCATATACCCAGTGAAATTTCTACTGAAGAAAAAAAAACACAGGTTTTTTTTTTTTTTTTTTTTTTTTTTTTTTTTTTTTTTTTTTTTTT
>PVIH01020185.1:0-10115 GCA_004025045.1 Sigmodon hispidus | reverse complement strand
CTCTTCTTCCACATAGGTTCATGAGTCACAGGAGAAAAGAATAATGAAGATGTTCCTTTTAGGATTGAATATTCCAAAGTTTCTCACTCTCTGCACATTGCTCACTTGTGTATGTCTGTGTTACTGCTTTTGTAATGAAAAAAGAAGCTTCTCTGATATGTATTGAGTATTGGAATGTGTAGTAAAAACATCTGTAGGGTTGAAAAAAATTGGCTCAAACTAGTTGCCAAGGTATGCACATAATATACTTCCTTATTAGCAACCTGAAGTCTGCTTGAGGGCCTAGCAACAGGCACTTCACAGAGTTCCCGGCCTTTGGGAATCTGCCTGGCAACAGACACTATCAGATCACTTGATTGTGTCCAGCCAATGGGAGGTTGACACGCAATATCACTGGATTGTGACACAACCTTATTTCCTTGGCATTCTTGGCTTTCTCGTTGTTTCCCTGGCCTCTGTGAACTGAAAGGCTAATATTTTCTCCATCTTCTCACCTCATGGTAGATGCCAGGATATTCTGCTTTCCTGTATAGTTATTTTCTCTCAAAAAAACTATTAAAATTGTCCTCAATCTTTTTTTCGGGCTGTCTTAAAATTGTCTTTCTAATGAGACTAATAACTCAACAGGGGAAATTAAGTTTCCTAGTACAGTGTTAAAAGACTGCTCTGTCAACTGTGCCTCCTAGAGGCCCTTCAGGAGCAGGTTTTGGTACTGGCTACAAATACCTGTGGAGCATGGTGCCCCCACCACACAGATGTATGAGGCAGTGTCCTCAAACTGGGAGGCTGAGATGTGTAGGGTACTGTGGCGAGCATCTTCATCCAGAGCTGCTGAGTATCTTCCTTTCAACTTTTTGTTCTCTTTATGATTCATGAATGCCAGCAACACAAGGCCTCTGCCTGTGTCTTGTCTGTACCACCTTAAGTTGTTAAAGGGGATCACGCTGTAATTGCATTGAAGAACACAGTTCTCTCCCTGCAGGACAGTCAGGAACTTGGGGCTCTGCTCCACTTGAGTCTTCCCAGCAACCCCTATTCAGAAAACAGTGTGAAATTACAGAAATGAATCATCTCTACTTAGTACTTGTAGTTCAAATCCTTCTTTACTCTCCATGTGAATTTTGGGTGATCTAGGACTCAGCATATTATGCTCCCTCCACCTACTCCAAGGAAATATATCTCTTTCCCAAATCCTAAGAAAATGTATTTTGACTCAGATGGCACCTGGTTCAAACATCCACTAACTTACACTGAAAATACAGCCATAAAACCACCCAGCAGGCACTCAGGTGCTTCTCCATTGTTGTTCTACAGAAATCTGCTGAAAGCTGCTGCCTTTTTCATCATCTCTTTCTGATGAAATGGAAACAGTATCATACAGGAAGTCTTAGACACACACACACACACACACACACACACACACACACACACACACACACAGTCACCACAGTCCTGGAGACAGGATCAATGCAAGCACTGCCATCTTGGGGTCAGAGCTGGGCTTGCTCAAACCTTTGCGTAAACTGTGGTTTCTTTTCACTGCTGACTGTTTTTCAGGATGTAAATTCTTATGCATCTATAGAAACACAATAGAGTGTCAATTAGAGTCTATTTTCAAAGCTCATTTTAATTCTGGCTCTAAATAGGACAGCATTAGATAAGACAGGTAATATTTATTTTCCTAGTCTGAAAGTAGGTGTTTCATGATTTTTCAGATTTAAATAGAAATGATTTATGCTAAAATCTAATGATAATGGCTAGCCTAAACTTAGTCCAAACCTAAAATATGAATTCCTTTACAATGTGACTTTTCCCCTGTTCTATTTGCTACAATGTCACCAGTTTTAAAAATGAGTTTTGTCAAGAAATAGAAATTAAATTCTGTTTAAAAAAATAAATATTTTTATTAAATCTTTGAAAATTTTATGTTTGGAGCAGTGAATTTTTGAGTGAGTGTTAAATTCTACTTGGTAGTAATGGTAGGACTTTTAATCATCCATTGTTAGTTCAACAACACTTTCCAAGACCTACTATTGTTGGATCAGCGATCCTCTGTGCTCCTGAATTACACACTGATGGAGGTAAAGTCAAGTGTCTGTTACAGGGACTGACAAATGGTAAGTGTTGAAGGTTTTAAAAATTCCTTTCTTAATGTTTCTCGTTTCTCAGTGGATTTGAAGCCAATGAAAACGTAAAAGTTGGTTAGATGGGTGAAGGCTCACTGTACATCTGAGATCTACTGCATACTGATGGAGAAAGCAAAGGTGGAGAAACAGAGCTTGCCTAAAAAATCAAAAGGTAACCGTAAGAATCCACTCCTACAGGACAAAACATGTTTCTAGGAGAGAAATATGAGAGGTAAAAACAGTGCAGTTTGACCAAGTGTGACCACTGGTATGGGGACAGTGTCGTGGGGCCACAGTACCCAGATCTAACACTAATCCAAATCTCACTATGAAATAGGTGGGTCTTGTGATCATTTGAAGGCTTTAAGAGAAAAATGATAGCTAAGCATAGTGACTCATGCCTTTATTGTCAACACTTGGGAAGCAGGGGCAACGGCATCTCTGTGCATTTGAGGCCAGCCTGGTCTACAAAGAGTTCTGGGACTGTCAAGGATGCATAAGAAGACCTGGTCTAAAAAAGAGAGAGAGAGAGAGAAAGAGAGAGAGAGAGAGAGAGAGAGAGAGAGAGAGAGAGAGAGAGAGAGAGAGAGACAGGAAGAAGAAGAAGAAGAAGAAGAAGAAGAAGAAGAAGAAGAAGAAGAAGAAGAAGAAGAAGAAGAAGGAAATGAGGGAGAGAGAAAAGAGAGAAAGAGAGAGAAATGATGAAGTTTCCCCCCAAAAAAAGTGTCTGATTAACCAAAAAGAGTGCCCAGTCTTCTGTACATGAGTCCCTTCAGCATTCCATGTTGCTGTTAGCATGAGAATTACTGCTCTTTCTCCTTCTCCCTAAGAATTTAAATTCATGGGGTAAATCATTTGCATGTGCAAGGCTCTGGGTTGATCCCCAGCACAGCAGGAAAATAACAAGATACAGCCCCAGAGACTACTTCATTCTTCTAATGATTTGGGAAGTGGTGTGGCCTGGCATGAGAACATTTATATGATTTTCACCAACAGAGAAGTGTAAGGTCACACAGCACTGACTGTGCTGAAGTCAGAGGGATTTCAGAGACAGGTGATCAGAAGTCAGGTTTTCTTTTGCTTCTGAGTTTGTGCTCAGCTCCCCCTGTGGTTTGTGACACTGTGTCACTCATGGCACAGTAGTACACAGCAGAGTCTGACACTTGAACCGAAGCTTTTTGCAAGTGGAAGGAAGTGGATTCTTTATCATGTGTAGCTTCAAAACCTCTGCTGCTTCCCTTCGAACCAGCCGTAACCACTTTCAGAAGAAGCTGTAAATTTTCTCTGGGATGTTGAACATACCAAAAAAGAGCAGGGTAGGCTATGTTTGTGATTGAATACGTGCAATTTACAGTCAGGAACCCGCTTTCTGAGATGGTCACTTGGCCTCTTGTTTGAGACACGGAGTCTCCATGGGTCCTTCCTAGAGTTCAAGGAGAGAAGGGAGACGGAGAATGGATTCTGTGTCACCTTGACGAAAATGCTCTTAGATGACTTACAGCAAAAGACTTTACTGTTTAAGTCTCTTTACTTACCGAATATGAGTAGTATCGCGGTCACAAAGCCTGGAGACAAGTCCATCTTCAATGTCATCTAGAAAACGGTCTTAATGCTGCTTACCACGAAGAGATGTGAACTCAGAAGAAGGATGAGTCCACTCAAATACAAATCACACAGAAAATGAGCCTGGGTTAGGAAACTGCACCCCCTGCTGGACAGGAACTGAACTGAGGACAAATGCTACCTTGTACCTTCTTCCTGATCTTAGTAATAAGGCTTATGCCAGTCTTTAGGCTCTCGTACATGTAAAGACAGCTATCTTCAAACCCCTGTCTAAATGGCCAAAATAACTAAAGGTAGTAACAAAGCATGTTGATAAGGATATGGGGAAAGGGAAGTAGTTGTTACTGATGATGATGCAAATGTAATAAATGGATATTAGTGAGCTGATTACCTGGGAAGCTGGAATAGATCTATCTCAAGATCCAGTTATACCACTCAAGGACCTATACCCAAAGGACTCTACACCTTACTACAGAGGCACTTGCTCATCCATGTTTTTTGCTGCCCTATTCATAGTAGACAGGAATTGGAACCATCCTAGATGTCTATTAACCAATAAAGGGATGATAACAGTGTAGTACATGTACACAGTGGAAAATTACTCTACTGTTAAAGAAACTGAAACTATGAAATTTGAAGGTAATGGGATTACACTAAAGAAAAAATATCGACCTGAGTGAGGTAACCTAAACCCCAAAATACAAAGATTGCAAGTTTTCTCTTATATGTGGACATTAGCTATTATGTTTTGATAGGCTTGTACAATCCAAATAATCACAAAAGTTGAGTACCAGGTAAAGGACTAGGAGGGAGAGGCAAGAAGAAATAGAATATAGCATTATGGAGAGACAAAGGGAAAAGTAGACTAGGAGAATTAAATAGGGAGGGGATGTAAGAGAATGATAAATGAGGGGATGTGGGAAGAGACAACTAACACTAAAGGCCATTTGAAGAGTCATATGAGAACCTACTATTGTAGAAGCATCCTAAAATACACATATATGGAGAAGGAATTTAATAGGTTAGGGTTAGGGTTAGATAATAGGACAGACAATGCCCCAACTAGACATCTTAAGTCACCAGTAAAACCTACAGTGCCAGGAATGGGTTACATCTTGTTGTGTCATTAGTCCAAGAGGACCCATGGAAACACTGAAACATTGCAGGCTACTGCCAAAGCTACTCAATATTCTCTACAACCTAATAGTAAGGACCTATGGCTGAAGAAAACACTTACATATGTTATCAAACACAGAGAAGCCAAGCTAGTTCCTATCTAAAAACTTGTGTCCTACTAATTAGCATTCATGTTTCTGGAAGGTAATTTTCATACTATCAGAGAAGGAAGGCAATCATCAATATCTCCCAGCTATAAACCCTGATGTAACAGTGATGTGCCTATAAGGAAAAACAGTGAAACAGTGGCATAAAAATTAAGGGAGTAATCAATCACTTTTGATTGTGCTGAAAGCCCTCCCTATGAGATGTAACCCATTCCTGACACCACTAAAGTGCCCAAGAAGTTAGGTCTTAGGATATAGGGGCAAACCTACTACTACTATTTTACTAAAGGAACATAGCAATAAATGGTTCCTAATAACATACTTCTATAGGCATAGACCAGTGCATTACTCAACCTTCATCAGACAAGCTCTTTCTAGCAGTATATAGGATTTAACTTAGATACTCACATCTGGGCATTGTGCAGGAAGTGAGAAGCATTGGAGCACTCAGGCCTAAATGAAAATTTTTCATCAAAATCTTCCTCTTCAAATCCTCAGGGATCTATGTGGATGAAGAGACAGGAAAACTGTAAGAGCCACAGGTGATGAATGATTCCAAGGTAACAGTGTCTTCCAGACACAACCATTGTGATGTACTTACAAATTCAGAGACTCTGTGTTCATCTGTGCAAGAGCTATACAGATCCAAGCCAGACAGTCTTAGCACTGAGAGGGGGAAGTGGACACTGGCTCCCACCCCTAAGCAAGAAGCTATCTCCAGTTAATACCTTGTGGGCCAAGTGAACATGAGTTTTCTCCCATAGAGTCTCATTTGGTATATGAACCACACTGCACAGAAGTAGTCCAATACAAAGTTAACTCAATGGTATTTTTAGATTTTGTTCTATTTCATTTTTATTTGTTCTGGCACTTTTAGCCTACTTATCATTTTTAGTTGTTTTGTTTGTTTGTTACAGCAAACTTTTTCATACTGCCACCCCCAAATAATGACAGGGGACTTATTATTAATTATGAATGCTTGGCCTTAGCTTATGCTCACTTCTGGCAAGCCTTTTTTCTTTAATTTAAATTTAATTTCCATTAACTATTTTCCTTCATCTAAATTTTGTTTCTTTATTTTATTCTGTATCCCTTATTCCATGTCTGGCTGTCAGTTGTCTGACTAACTTCCTTATTCTCTCTGTGCACCAGCCTTGCCTACCCCTCTTCTGCCTAGCTGTTGGCAGTTCAGCTTCTTATTAGTCCAATCAGGTGCCTTGGACAGGCAAAGTAAAACAGCAACACACCTTTACAGAATTAAACAAATGCAATATAAACAAATGTAACACACCTTTACACAGTTCAAGTAATAGCCCATAACAGTGTGTATTTTAATTTTTTGTAGGGTATTTTTTAATTAGTTGAGTTTTTTGTTTTGTTTTTGTTTTTGTTTTTTTAAAGAAAACGGGGAAGCAAAGTGGAATGGGTCAGGAGATGGGAAAGATCTGGGAGACGTGGGGGAGGGAAAACCTTACCACATTATACTGAATGAAAAATATTAAATAAAAAAAGAATTTTCAAACATAAGAGCACAACAAACCCAAGTCTACTAGACAATAAAAAAATAACAAAAATCAGAGCAGAAATTAATGAAATGGAAACAAAGACAGCAAGACAAAGAATTAACGAATGTATTAACTGCCTCTCTATGAAGATAGCTATAATGAACAGGTCTCTGGCCCAGAAACAACCCAGATTAACAGAATTAGAAGTGAACCTTGGAAACATTACAACATATACCAAAGAAATTCAGAATATTATAAAGAAGTACTTTAAAACCTGTACTCCATTAAGTTAGAAAATATAAGAGGAATGGATAAATGTATAGATTTGTCTAAACTGCAAAACTTAATCCAAAAGAGACCAAAAATTTAAACATACCTGTAATAAATAAAAGGATAGAAGCAAGAATAAAATTCTTTTTGACCAAAAGATCTAGCCTCAGATATACTGAAAAGTGACTTCTAGCAGACTGTCAAAAATATCAATAACTAGTACTTGTTAAATTATTTTTAAAATAGAAGAAGGGGGCTTCTAGACTTCTATGAAGACAGCATCATTCTAATATCAAAACTATGTAAAAAAAAACACACAGCAAAAATAACTGGCTAAGATCCCTGATAAACATAGATCTAAAAAATTTCAATAAAATACTTGCAAACCTCATACAGGCTTATGTAAAAGTGAACATACATAATGATTATGTTACTCCATCACAGAAATGCAGAAAAGGTTCAACCTATAAAAGTTAATAAATATAATTAATAATACACATGGATTTAAAGACAAAAGTCACATGATCTACTCTGTACATAAAGAAAGGCTCTTGGAAAAATTCAGTATGCTTTCATGATAAAAGTCTTAGAGTTAGCCATGAGGTGATGGTTCATGCCTTTAATCCCAGAATTTAGGATACACAGGCAGACAGATCTCTGTGAATTTGAGGCCAGCCTGGTCTACAAAGCAAGTTCCAGGACAGCCAGGGCTACACAGAGAAACCTTGTATTGAAAAATTAAAAGTAAAGTCCTATATCGAGTAGAACTGGAGAAAATATACTTCAACATCTTAAATGCAACAAAATCCACAGCTAATATCATCCGCAACAGAGAAAGATTTCAGGTGTATCTCAATAAAATGAGAAATAAGAAATGGTTTCCCACTATTCCCAGTTCTTTCCAATGTAGAACTTGAAGCACTATCTAGAAAAAAAAGAGGAGACAATTAAAAATCTATACATAGAAAAAGAAGTTAAAGTTTCCATATTTACAGAAGATGGGATGCTATACATAGAAGATTGTAAATATTCTAGAAATGATCAACAATACCAGGAAAATGGCACTATACATAGAAGACTGCAAATATTCTAGAAATGATCAACAATACCAGGAAAATGGCACTATACAAAATTAGCTGACAAAACCAGTAGTCTTTCTATATACTAACACCATATTGCTGAGAAACAGATTGTGGAAACACTCCCATTCACAGTGGCCACCAAATAAGTCTAAAAATAAACCTAACCATGAAGGTGAAAGATCTCTACCCTATAAAGAAAATTTACATGAAGAAAGATATAGAGGAACATACTAGACTATGACAATACATACCATGCTCAGATTGGTAGAAAAAGTATTGTGGAAATGGCCATTCTACCAAAGGCAATTTATAGATCCAGTGAAATTTCAAAATCTCTATAACTTTCGTCACAGAAGTATAAAAACATTCTAAAATATATGAGAACTGATAAAAGTTTTAGGATAGCTAAAGTAATCTTCAGCAGAGAGAATAATGCTGATGATGTGGGCTTACCACATCAGATTTTATATTTTTAGCAGTTTTAGCATTTGAGGTTTCATGTTGAGGTTCTTGATCCATTCTGAGTTAATTTTTGTGAAGGTGATAGTTATGGATTTAATTTCTTTTATACTGATATAAAACAAGATAATACCATTCATTACAAAAACAAATATGTAGACAGTGGAACAAAATGGAAAACTGAAACATGGGTGCCTATAACTACAGCCATCTGAGAGTTGACAAAGATGTCAAAAATACATAGCATCTCCAAAAGAGGTGCTGAGAAAACTGGATGCCCACATACACAAGAATGAAATTAGACACACATCTATCACCCTAAAAAAAGTAAACTCTGAGTGTGTCATAGATTTGAATGCTGAACCTAAAACAATAAACTTGCTGGAGGAAAACACAGCAGATCTAGAAAGTGGAGGTTTAGGAAAGGACTTTTTTCATGGGAACCATTTGCCCATCAACATCAACAATTGACAAGAGAGCTCATAAAACCTAAAAGCTTCTGTGCAGCTAAGGAAAAAATAGAGAGAAGAACAAACACCCACAGAATAGAAAAGAATCTTTTTCAGCTACATATTTTATAGAAGAAAATATCCAGAATATATGAAAAACTCAAAACAAATGATACAATTTAAAAATGGGTTATGGATAAGAATAGACACTTTGCAAAGAAACAAATAAAAAATGACTAACAAATATCTGAAGGATTCATCAACATCCTTGGCAATTAGGAAAATACAATTCAAATACTGAATACATTTTCTCGTGCAGTTTCAGCATTTTAGGCCTTAAAATTAAGGACTTTGATCCATTTTTATTTAATATTTTTGTGAAAGTGTTAAGTACAGGCTCAATTTTGTTCTTCTACTGCTTTGAGATTTTATCCTACCCTAGCCAGCATGGAAAAAAACCTGACGTAAAATGAGTTTACAAGGATATGAGAAAGGAGAACACACATTCACAATGGTAGAATTGCAAACTCATTTGGCCATTATGGAAATCAGTGTGGTGAATCCTCTAAAAGCTCTAAGTATATCTACCGTATTACTGAACTATACCACTCCAAGGCACATGCCCAGAGGACCTAGCATTCTACTCTACAGATACTTGCTCAGTCATGTTCATTGCTGCTCTACTCACAAAAGCTAGAAATGCACTAAAGTTCTTCAGCAGACTAATGGACAATGGAAGTATGATGCTTGTACACATTGGAATACTGTCCAGCTGAAGAGAAAAAAATGTTAAATTTGCAGGTAAATGGATGAATCCAAAAAGCTATGCTGAGTGACATAGCTCAGACGTAGAAAGACAAATGCCAGATATAGTCACTTATTTCTTGATTCTGTCTCTGAATCTTTAGATGTGAATATTTCACCTGGAGCAACTGCAGATTCCAGGTGAGTTAAAAAAAAAAAAGAAAAAAAAAACTATGGGGATTGGTAGAATAAGCTCTTAGAGGAGAATAGTGGGATACATGAGCTATGAAGGAGAGATGGGGAAATACTCTGCCTGATTGGGGAGGTACCATAGATGGGAAGAGAGAGGTGAGATAAATAACACTTAGAATGTATGAAAAAGCTATAGTAGATTATATATTTACTTAATATTATGTATATATATAAGTGCATGTGTATACACTCATACATATATCTTAAGGAATTTATGACATTTTATGTGACAATGATTCCCACCAAAAGGCAAAAAAAAAAAAACAAACCCAAAAAACTAGTGCCAGGCATATCTCCTTTTGAGTTGCTGATCAGGACAGTCTATAAGCCCCCCCTACACACACACACACACACACACACACACACACACACACACACACAC
>PVIH01020184.1:0-33207 GCA_004025045.1 Sigmodon hispidus | reverse complement strand
AAAATTCAGAGGGAAAGATGAACACAAAGAAAATATAGGTGTAGCAATCTTATTTGTATGTCTACCCTTGATAAGCCATGCTTATCATTCTTATCCTCTATATAGTTATTGTTAACTCTTCCACATTTTAAATTCTTTTTACTGTGTGTTTTTTTTTTTAATAAATACAAAATAAAGGAAAAAAAATAAATAAAAAATAAAAAAAAATAAAAAAAAAGTTAAACTCCGTTTTAACAATCTGCTAAGCCAATCTGGTCCCACTCTCATTTATTAGAACGTTTATAATAATTAATGCCAATTCTGGGTATATACCCTAAAAAGGCACAGTCACACTCCAAAGGTATTAGCTCAACTATGTTCATAGCAGCATTATTTGTAATAGCAAGAACCTGGAAACAACCTAGATGTTCCTCAACTGAAGAATGGATTAACAAACTGTGGTACATCTACATAATAGAGTACTACTCAGCAGTAAGAAAAATGATATCCTAGAATTTGCAGGCAGATGGATGGATTTGGAGAGTATCCTCCTGAGCGGGGCATCACAGACCCAGAAAGATGGGCAGGGGATGTACTCACTCATTAGTGGACTCTAAACAAACAAACAAACAAACAAACAAACAAGAAAAAAGCAAAGCATGCCTGGGCTGCAAACCTCAACCACTGAAAACGGCTTGAGATCAGAAACATCTTGGACTGGCTCCTTGAATCCCACTCCCCCTAGAGGAACATCTGACTCTTTGTACTATAATCATTATTTTAAAAGAGTTGTAAATTGTTTTAATTAGATAGTATAAAAAATAAAAAGCATGACCATCTACAAATATTAACTACTGTTCATTAACCTCAATGACTTGGGATATTCTGGTTTGTTTCGAGACTGCTAGTTCAACATGAACAAGCAAACTATGCAATTATGTGCACTCATTTTAATCTCTTCCATCTTTCTCAGTCTCTTTTACTGAGGTATCATTTATTGTTTTAAAATGTGTATTGTATTATCTACATGACAAACAAGCATATAATTTATGCAATATGTTATATTATGCTCATGTATCTTTAATTTACATATGTTCTTAAAATATAATACTGAAAATTTCAAGTAAATTTTCTAGATCAGAAACTTAAGCACAGTTATGTCACTCCATTTTCTCCACTAATATAGAACACTTAATTTAATTCATCACATTAAGTCTTTCCTTTTTATTTTTCCGTTTATTTTTTGAGGTGGTCTCAGGCCGGCTCAGGCTGGCTTGAACTCACTTTGTAGCCCAGGCTGGTCTCAAATTTGCATCAATTGACTTTTTCTGCCCATACACTGAGCTCACAAGCATGTCATCAAGTTGGTTGATTTTTCTCTTAATAATGGTCACTTGGGTTTTGTTTCTCTTGTTTAACAATGCTACGATCATTAGTACTGTTCACAAGTGAGATATCCTACGAAGGCTCCTTAAACTTGGTCTATAGTTATCAGAGATGTAATAAGTCAGTAAAACTAGTAAATTTTGAACTAGGGAGGGAGGTTCTTTCATTTTCACTTGATTCTAAAATTTGACATCTCAATTTTAATAGGGGCACAAAATGAAGTACAAATAGCAGTTTCTGTGTCTTTATAACCAGTAGAAATTACAGGTGTTTCCTATTCCATTCCTGTTGTTCGTGAGAGCACAAAGCATTGTTTACATTCAGCATTATTTTGAAATGTTTATAAGAATTCTTCCTAGAAAACTTCATAAAAATCACATTATATTCTGAGAAATACATTTCAATGGTTAAGTCCTATATTCTAATACATATCATTTTATGCATTTAAAAATTAGAATGCAAACCTGGCAGTGGCGACACATGCCTTTAATCCTAGCACTCAGGAAGCAGAGGTAGGCAGATCTCGGTGAGTTTGAGGCCTTTCTGGTCTACAGAGAGAGTTCTAGGATAGCCAGGGCTATCCAGAGAAAGTATGTCTCAAAAAACAAAATGCAATTAATACACAAAGATCCTATCACCAGGTTACTCATTATGCTCCTCACATTTCTTCTTTAAAGTTACCAACCAATTATAAGAGATTGCCTAAGGACTTTTCCAGAAAAAAAAAAAAAAAAAAAAAAAAAGAATTCCCTCAATATCTCTATGTGGGTGTTCATTTATTGGGGGGAGGGAGAAGTACACAAGCCAATGCATGTGGAGGTCAGAAGTCATATTAAGCATCTTCCTTAATCACCTCTGACCTCATTTTATTTATTTTGTGTGCAAGAGTGTGCAAGAATGTGTGCCACAGTAGGACCACCTATAGAATTAGTTCTCTCTGTCCACCATGTGAATTTCAGAAAATCACATGGTCAGGTTTGGCAGCACATGCTTTGACCTGCTGAGCCATATCACTGTGCCCTATTCTACCATTTTTCTTGGAACAAAGCAAATTATATACATATATATATATATAAAATAAAGTGATAATACAGTCTAATGTAGATTAAAGAACCCCATATTCAATGCATTCACCTACGCATTTTGTGTATGCTTATGTGTACGCTGTACATATAAAAATGAGTATTCCCAATAATCAAGAGAGTAAACACTAAAAAATTAGCTGATGGTCACAAAGATGGACCCTAAGATGCTGTCTACCTAGACATTTCATACTTATCTAAGGCCACTGCTTTGCTTCATCTACCATTGGGAACCCACACCCTAAATAAGTTAAAAAAATACATTTCACAAGTACATGTAAGGTGTTAAAGGAAAAATTCACTTGGGTCATGCAAAAATCAAACCTAGGAAGTATTTTATTGTGTGTATTAAAATTCATTTAATGTAGGTTATATCCAAAAAAAAAAAAGGATCATGTAGTAAAATCCATAAGATATAAACAGATCTGAGTGGACAGTAGGAATAAAACACAGTAATTCATAATAAATTAAGTTCCACAGAATATAAATCAAAACAAAGTTAAATGCTGGTTCTGCACAGCAGTTAATTCTAAAAACTGAAAAAGGCAGACTGTGGTGGAAATGTTTTTTGTATGTTGTAAATAAAGGACTGGTGTGGTTTATGTATAGCACTGTAAAAGTGGGTGGAAAATTAGAAAACAGGCAAGTAAAAGAAAGGCAGAGTTAGTTTTTATCTGACTCTCGAAGAAGACAGACATAAAAAATATAGGTGAGGCACGGGCTGGGCCACGTGATAGGCAAATTAATAAAAATGAGTTAAATTAATATAAAAGAGTTAGTTAATAATGTGCTTGAGACATGGGCCAAATAATATAAAATATATAAGTGTCTAATTTATTTTTTGGGGGGACAAAACCTGTCGTAGACTAAGTTTTAAATTTTTGGGTCCAAGCGGCCCCAAAAAACTTATTATAACAATAAAAAATGACCTATAAACTTTGACAAAACAAGCCGATATGGTCCTTCAAGTTTCTACTTTATAAAAAAAATTGCCAGGCATCTTTCAAGACACAAAAAAAGTGACTAATAAACTTTAACAAATTTCCTACATCACTAAAAGATATGCCAGAGAAATGATGCCCCAACATTACAAAAAAACTGTAGATGACTGACCAGACAGACAAATGTCATCTCTAGCATTTTCTAGGCTGTAAAAGTTGCTTGCACTTCCTGTTTATTTAAATAATAATATATCCTTCTATAGTCTTTGATATAGTTAAAAGTTTAGTAATTATAGATATAGTTGTTTTTACTTTAAAAGATATATTAAATATAAAACTTTAAACTCACAATAATAAGATAGAACATAAAATATTCTCTTTAATTTTATAAATACAAATAGACTAAATATTATGACTATAATTCCTGCTTAAGAGCTGCTCAATTATAATTTTGCTATATAAAAATTAAAGCCTTCCTTTTTAATTAGACAAAAAAGAAGAGATGTGGTGGAAATGCTCTCTGTATGCTGTAAATAAAGGACTGGTTTGGCCTACGTACAGGACCGTAAAAGTGGGTGGAAAATCAGAAGACAGGCAAGTAAAAAAAAAGGCGGAGTTAGTCAGTCTCCATCCGACCCCCGAAGAAGACAGACATATAAAAAATACAGGTGAGGCACGGGCTGGGCCACATGGTAAACAGATTAATAAAAATGAGTTAAATTAATATAAAAGAGCTAGCTAATAATGTGCTTGAGACATGGGCCAAACAATATAAAATATATAAGTGTCTAATTCATTTCTTTGGAGGACAAAAGCTGTCGCAGACCAAGTTCCAACCCCTGGGCCCAAACGGTCCAAAAAAACCTACTACAACAGCAGACTACAATTTAAAAAAGACAATCACAGAAGACATAAATAAATCCTTCTATGGTTTATGTAGACCAAGTATTATCTGTAAAAACTGACATAAAGCAAGCCTAAGCATAAAAAAAATAATGTAAAGTATTTCTTCCTACAAACAAAGTTTTCTTGGAGCATATGTTTACTTCGAAAGAAAGATGTATTGCTCAGTGATAAAGCAATGCATCACCTGAAGAACTGAAGCATACTCACACATGGAGCAAGCACAAATGCTCCACTGAGAATGTGTTGTAGCTGAAAAAGACGAACTCATTCTGGCTAAAATTCACTCTAGGGCAGCGGTTCTCAACTTACCTAAAGCTGACACCCGTTAATACAGTTCACCCCGTTGTGAGGACTCCAACCATACAATTATCTTGTTGCTACTTTGTAACTGTAATTTTGCTACTGTCATGAATTATAATGTAAATCTCTGGCATGCAGAATATCTGATATACAACTCCAAAAGGGTCGAGACCCACAGGTTGAGAAACAATGCCCAGTGCCTAGCATTGCTACAAATTAGTTACAAAACATAAAATCTATTAAGTACCCAGAAAAAAGCCTCCTTCTCAAGCTCTCAAACCCATCACTAGCTAAACACTCGGGCAATGTCTTACTTACCAGTAACATTTCTCACATTAAAATCATCATCACTGTCTTCAAAATATTAAGTTATATATCCTATTTCCCTTATAAGATATCTAAGGCTTGGCTTGAATCCAATATGGAAGTGCTGTCCCTTCTGCTACAGAACCACTTATTTTATAGAAGATGATATTAACAAATCAAATACAAAATATCTAACTTAAATCTGTATCATCATGAAATTCTACCCTAATCAGCTATGACTTATGAATTTTTATTTACTTTTTTAGCTTTTCTAACAAAAATACTTTTATTATTTGGGAATTTCACATTATGCACTCCAGTCACACCCACTTCCCAGTCCCTACCAAATCTGCCTGGCTCTTAAAAAAGAAGCAAATTAACTTAGGACCTCTGTTTTGCTCATATGCTGTGCTGCAAAACTCTGCCACTAGGTGGAAGTGCCACCATGAAGGTGATATTCAATGGGCTAGGATGTCTCCATAAATTCCATTCAAACTGCTTTAGATACTTCAGCCCTTCCCCTCTTCAAGAGAGTGCACAATGGTGACAAAATAGTTTGGGGAAAATTTACAGGGACAGAAGAGAAAATACTATTCAGTACAGAACTAAATATAAAGAAGATAGCCACAAAAATAAGAAAATGAATGCAAATACTGCCAAATAAAATAGTGGGTAAAAGATTCAACTCAATCTAGTTATCCATGAGAACAAATACACCTACCATTCATAAAGTGAGCGCCACATAAAGTAAGGTTCACAGTGTCATAGATTTGCACTTTTGATTGCCTGTCTTGATTTCAGTGAACATGTGTATTGCCTAATAGTTCCACTAAACATGTAACAGTCTATATTATGTAGCTGTGCACATTAGTTCAGATAATCACTAGCATTAAGTAATCAGGTTAGTCGTTTCTATTACTAACCAATGTTAATGTTAGCATTCAGACTCACATTCTGGAGACCTGGTTAATAAGCAAGTAAAACTCTGCTGCAGCCCCCTCCCACCAGCATCCTGACATAATTCTATGAAAAGATTTCTTTAAGAAAAGACTGCTCCCCCTTCACTCTCCTTTCCCTTTCCTTTTCCTCTTGGCACAAGGTAGTGCCCACCTCCCATCACCCTCTCTCTTTTCTCTCTTTTCCCTTCCTCTTTTCCTCACTTTCCCCCTATTCCTCCACCCCATAAAGCTTTTCACATGAGCCCTACCTATAATCTAGTCCTTCCTGGGGCTCCTATTCACACTAACTGCCGACTGCCTTGTCTGAATGGCACTTCTGTCTCTCACTGCCATGCCCCCCTTGATTTCTACCTACCAAGGTCTCTCTCCATCCTTTTCACAACAATTAAGCTGCTAGTTGATTTTAAACAAACACCTGGGAACAAAATTTTTTATAAGTATGATCAACAGTGCTAATAAAACAAATAAAAAGAAATTCATATCACAAGACATGAACAATTAAATGAGTTCCACACTTAAGTAGTAAAAGATCTCTTGCCTCATACCCCAAAACAAGAGACTCCTCCTGGGATGTTCATGTTTGTCTACCACTCTTACCCCCATTGCATCCCGTCCATTTTAACTGATAAACCTCTAAGAAAATAAATCAAATAAACATATATTTCCTATATGCCTTGCAAACAGTTCCTTTATCCAGAAACATTTCTGGTTATGTAAATTTAAGCACCACAAAAGGAGAAATATAAGCAGCAAAACAACCCAGAGCAGCAGGGTGGCTGGAATAACCTGGACAAATAATTTATACCTATGATCACTATGCTAAAGACTCAATGAAAGAAGCAAAGATCATGCAAGAAGATATAAACAGCAAGACAAAGAGGTTGAAACCCAAGAAAGGACCACAAGAGAAAAAAAAGGTAGTATGAATATGAATATGCTTTGGATGAGTTTATTAGTAAACTGGCCATAGCAGAGGAAAGTCTCTGACCTTGAAGCCATATAAATAGAAACCTGAAACCTTTAAAAAGAAACATTTTAATGAGCTATCTCCTCCGCCCCTCTAAAAGGTATTTTTTTTAAAATGAGATACCATTATGAAACTAAAGTATGTGTAGAACAGTACAATGCTAAAGAAACAATTTAATATGCTAACAAACACCTGAATCATGTAAAGATATGAGGAAGAAACTGGGTCCTAGATAAACAAATATCACATAAAATAACAATTAGGCTTTCTAAACTCTTCTTCCAACAAGATTTAGTTAACTAGAAACCTACAATTTAGATGTAACTTCATGTTCATGGGAATTATATACACTGAAACTACATAGAACCACTTAATATGAAAAGATACATGCGGAAGGCTGGAGAGATGGCTCAGAGGTTAAGAGCACTAGTTGTTCTTCCAGAAGTCTTGAGTTCAATTCCCAGCAACCACATGATAGTTCACAATCATCTATAGTGTTATCTAATGCTTTCCTCTGGCATAAATGCATACATGCAGATAGAGCACTTATATACAAAACAAATAAATAAATCTTTTTTTAAAAGTCATTGGTATCATATCCTTCTATTAAAAAAGAAAAAGAAAAAAGAAAAAAAGAAAAGGACTCATCCAAAAATGCCAATGCTGAGCCATAGGCTAAGAAATAAAAGACCTAAAGACCTTTAAAAACAGAAATAAGTGTGTTTGTGTATGTTTAAAAACAATGTCTATGTTTGCATATGAACACACAACCATTAGAAAATAAACATTTACTAAAAAAAAAATCCAAAACATAAGCCAAATTCTTAAGCCAGAACTCCAAGAAACTTAAAATCTAGCCTATACTTACTTACTCCTGACAGGTGCTATCTATAAAATGTCAAAAACTTAGTAAGATTCAGTCATATGCTTTTAGTATATGACCTTAGCTCATCCTGTTAAAATTCAAGACCTGAGTTAACTCAGTCTTTGTTGTCTTAGTATTGTTGTTTTGTATTGTTTTAAAGCAGTGCATGTAGTAGCATGCAAAACAAATGCAAAGAGGATTTCCTAACCAGTGTCCATCAAGACTCAATGTATATAGCTTATTATACACAACCAATGTTCTAGGTTTATTAAAGTAGGATCTTAGACTACTCACAGTTTGACCATTTTATACACTTTACTGTTTATAGTGAGTAGAGGGAAGAGTTGGGAGCTCATCATACCAAAGAAAATGGTGGGGAGAAAAGGTAGTATTTACTCAACAAGACAAAAAACTAGGAATCTCAGGTACTAAGACAGAACTAATTGGACAAAGAGCACAGAGCTATCTGCTACTCCCATACTCTACATTTGAAGATGTAACTGAGGCTAGAAAAAGATTAAACCTAAACTTACCATCGCTGGTAATTTCATCCCTAGAAATGGAGGTTCTGTCCATGATTGCTATATTTCCCTAGGAGAGCCTAGGAGAGATTGCTTCCTAGGGTTCAGCCTACGGGTACAATACAATCAAGTAGGGCACATACAATCAAGACTTGATTGTTACACAAGTAACTTTCCTAAGCCCTGTGAAGGACAAACTAGGTGTCTACTGTCCTTCCTAGCTCCATGTAACAACCTGTTTCATATAACTCCCCTTCTGAGCGTATTTCATCTCACTAGACTCAAACAATAGATAATCAATGCACACCATATGTGTTTAAAAAGAGCAGTTACCTAACACTCACGGCCAAGAATAGCATCCGTTCCCATCAGCCATGTGGGAAAAAACTCATAATTTAAAATGCATTAGTGTGTACTCAGAAGAAGGCCTTGCCTCAGTAGGAAAGAATAATCTTTCATATGGAATGCTGTTCTGGTTCTGCCTAATAAATCTCATACAAAGACTTAAAAGAATCAAAATACTTGCATCACAACCAGAATAAACATCAACGAAGACAAACATATCCTGTAACCATCCAATAAAACCTGCATTGTCTGATATCCATCAAGCACTTCCGAGCATAAAGTCAGACAGGACACATTCCAATATAAGGAGAAAAGTAATCAAAACATAACACAGATGGTAAAATTAGCAGAGGATGACAATAACTGCATTCTACGTACTCAAGATGTCAGACATAAAAATAATTAAAATAGTCAATTTGACTTCTAGATTATCAACTATGATATCTAAGATGAAGATGTAAACTTACAAATCTACTTCACCAAGGCAGTACACAAAGTAATCATTACTATTACAATACACAACTGTAGGTAATGGGGAAAATGAGAGAAAAATGAATAGAACTTTGAACACAAATTTCCTCATGATTTTTTTCCATTTTATGTTATTTAGTTTTAGACAATGTGTTTCATTATTCACGAATATAAAATTAATGATCCAAAGAATAAACTAAAGAGTTTATTTAATAAAGGTGTAAATAGAGTCTATAGGCCTTTCACTGGAACAAACTGGATGTCCTAGTGTAAATATATGGCTAGACAGATGAATAGATATGTAAGATACACATATACTAACAGACATGAAATGAAACAATACACATCCAAACACAGCCCTCCTCCATTTATATACAATATATCTATTACCTATGTATATATAATATATTGAGAGACATAGACATAACTAAACATAAATATTTGTGTATGTGGCTCTATTTACAAAAACTTCAAGATTAAGAAAAAAAAGATAATTTTAAAATCATTCCAATGAATATAGGTTGTAAAAAAAAATAACATTCTTAGTAGGACAACTATGGTTAACAACAGTTAATTGCACACTTCAAAATATTAGAGGACTTTTAATATTCTCAATAAAAAAGTAAGTAACTCTGATTTCACCATTACATATTGTATACAAGAAATCAAGTATCAGTGTTCTCCTCAGGACAATTATGTACCAACTGAAAACATTAAAAATAAGTTAAACCAGTCATGAAAATATCTTTACAATAATTCATTAAAACAAAATTCATTTGAAGATAAAATCCTGCTCTTGTACTTTCTAGTTTAAATGAATGGAAGACTTCCCAAAAACTTTAAGAAAGCTTTATGTTTACATCCCCTATAAATTTCTAAATAAAATATAAATGATATTATTGGGTCTAAAATACTTTAAACTTCTTTAACAAGTACACTAATAAAATGAGACTTAACAAAAGAAAAAAACTATAAAGACTATGTGGATTTTAAGAAGCAGACAGTAGGTAAGTGCATATAGCTCACACTGCTAAAGCACTTGGGTATATTAAAGGATCTGAATTTGGTCCCCAAAAGAAAATAACAGTATAAAAATAAGACATGTCTATAACAGTGGTTTCTTGCACCATGCATGTTACAATACAATGTAAAGGCTGTGAATCACAGGTGCAGCTACTTCATTTTGAAAGTAGAGAGGACTTCTGAGCAAAAATGCCTCATAGTCTGGGAAATCGGTGTTCAACAATGTCAGCCAACTTAAATCAGTACTCAAACCTGGTAGGTTTCTTATCCATGATTCTGTGTTGCCTTCATCACTCAGATGGAGCTTTTCTGTCCACCTTTTCTAAGCAAGGTTCTAGTATCAGAATTTGGACACTGAGGTAGCTCAATCATTAAATCACTTTTAGTGTCACAGTGACTGTGATAAATTCTGTTTACTCATTTTTAGGATAATAATAATGTATCCTACAAAGCAGGCCAAAAAGAGAAAATATTGAAATAATACTGTTTTTATTTTAAGATATAAATATTATTTTAAAACTCTATTATTATTCCTTTTAAATTCCATCTTCATTTTTGACACTTACAATTTAAGTTTATACATACTGCCCCTATCTAAGGTCATAACTATAAAGTACCGAATTCTATGTGGAATTTTAATATGGATTAATTAGTAGAGGCTATAGCAACATCAGCTTACACATCTGCCACACTAGTTATGAATATCAATGTGGAAAAGCAGGCTAATTTTCCATGTCAAGGTAACTTTAATTAGCTTTAATTTTAATTTTTTTAATTACTCACTATTAATCTAACATTAAGGCTTTCTTTGCACTATACATTTTCCTCCTTAATTTTATGCTCAGTTTTCTAACTGATCAATTATGAAGAATCAATCCAAATCCTAATCTTACTAAGAAGGCTGTAGTGTACATATGGACATCTAGGTATTTTGATAAGGTACAGGCTCTGAAGCAAAGCTCCAGGAGAGCAGTCTGCCATGCTACAGCCGGTAATGCTAGCCATGAGCCACACGGAACAGAGTATGAGCACTAACAATCTCAAAACACTTACCTGTGAAGAAAAAGGACTGACCTTTAGGTAAAATATTGCAAAAGTATAATTTGAAAATAACAGAGTCAGCAGGCCATCTATTTGAAATAAATTTGAATATTTAAAGAATTCAAAGTGTTAAAATAATAAAGATATTCATATGCTGTCTACAATTCTACAACAACATCATTAACTTATGTCATGCTTACTAATGCAATTCAAGTTGAAACATTTAAATGTCAACTCTCTCTTGAAGGACTGAGCAAAGCAGTCCCTAAAACTTCATTGTCACTGCATTTAAATACTTCAGTCTACACAAAAAAGTTTCTTTGAAAAAGTTTACATGGTCCAGAAGGAAATGAGAGATGTTGTAACAATGGCTGTTCAAAAATTATGTAAGTACAACTGGTATAGAGAGAGTGTGAAAAGACTATGGGCCATTTTCTTTAAAATTTACAGACAGAAACAAAACAAAACTGAAAATAGTGATAACATACTAAACACATAAGATGCATTTCTGAAATGTTAATGTATCTATAAAGAAATTTTTAAAGCATAAACGTCAGAGGCAAAGAAACAAAAGATCAAGACAGATATACAAAACAACAGCATCAGCAGCTGCAGTCTGCACAGCCAGAAGTGAACCTCATGTTTCAACCTGAGCATTTCCAGTCCCAACACCTGAAATTCAAAGTGCTCAAAATCTAAAATCATTTGTATGTCAGCATGACCTCATAAACAAAACTCTATACATACTTACATGTGACAGGTGGTGTGTGATTTTTACTAGAGAAACATACAGAAACTCCTATTGGAATCAGACAGGATACTAACAAATTAAAGAAACAATCACATACTAGGCTACTTCAATCAACCAGTCAATATACTGGGGCTAATTACAGGACAATCAATGATTGGCAGCTGTCTTGCCCAACACAGGTTTACATTATTCACAACAGGTACACCACCTGGATCACTTTTATAGTCAACCTCCACTCTGTTGGTACTCTATCTAGCACTCTCTCAAATACCATGCAGCTGTGGCAGAACTACATGATGAGAATGAGGATGAAAATGGCTGGAAAGACAGTGAGGATCTGATGATCCTCTCCAACGTCTCTTCCAGGAGAGGCTGTTAATAGCCCAGTCTTGACGTTTCAAGATAGCAATGATCAGGTCAAGGAACAGCACTCCACAACACTGCACATAATTTAAAACAAAAACTCAAATTAAAATGTAAAATATTTAGATTACATATATAAAAGCATCTAAACATAAATCATAAATGATACCCAGATAGGCTTATATAAGGAAGAAAAGGGAATCTGCTAGTAACATATATAAAGCAGTAGTTTTCAAAGTGTAATTCCCCAGCCAGCATTTCCCAAACTTTGTCATAGACCAGAGTTTGTCAAGGAGCTGTTCTTCATTTAATTGAACAATTCAAAACCAGGTCAGTAGGACCTAAACTTTTTCATTCTAACAAGTTCCAATGAGGTTGGTGCTGCTGGTCTAATTAAGAAAGGTCAGAGACCTACCTCTCTCTGCTGCTAAACTAAACCAGCATGGTCCCTAAGTACACTCTCAATACTTCTCCTTATCCCCACAAACAGATCAAGTTCTCACCCTCCATCAAGAAAACTCCTCTTTGCAACAAAGACCATTACAGTAAACCACAACCAATCAAAATGGATAAGTGTGGAGCCCATTCCCAAAGGATACAACTACAAAACATTCCTACGCTAAAGCTAGAGAATGAGGAAGAAAGTGGGTGAAAAGTTTTAAGAGCTAAAGGATCAGGGAGTTTGCTGTAAAGCTGTGTCCCTAGGTACCTGTGGACAATTTGCTGCTGCCATTTTTTCCCTCTGTTGTCTGGCATAGTGTAAGTGGGGTGAGGAGATCGCCATTGCCTTTAACATACTGTGATTATTATCTCTTGGGAATATCCTGTTCTACTGAGTCCTTTTCCCTGTGAGTTGGTATACAGATGCTTTCCTCCTTAAGATGTGCTGCTTTAAAGTGTCCCCTGCAGAGTATAAGAACAAGTAAGAAAGAAGAACAAGGATGTGACACACTGCTAGCTTCTCTTGAGGAGCCATACAGACTGGGGCTTGGGTTAATGACTAAAATAGTTGAGTCCCAGAAGCTAACTTAGTTCAAGTTCTTTTAATCTTAATGTTGACAGATGTGTTCATAGGTTTCGATGTGCATCATAGCCAAGAGAAGGCTTTAAATATAACTTCACATGTTTTTGTTAATAGCTTAGAGGTGAAAAACCTTAAGAAACCATCTAGAGTTCAGAAGGCACATAGTTGAGTGGGAGGGGCTAGTTGAGTTCAAGGAACAAGAACAAGCATCCCATAATTATCAGTTGATGTCCCCTTGCTAGGATGGGTTGGCGATCAAAGATGATGATTAATTCCTTGTGCCCATTTCTGCAGCTTCCTGATATTAAAAAAAAAAAAAAAAAAAAAAAAAAAAAAAAAAAACTGTTGAGGAATGGATATATAGCCTGAAGATTTAAGATAGAGATGACTGTTTTTCATATAAAAGTTTAGATTTCTGACTCTCATAAGATTTCTTCTAAGATTACCTTTTGAAAGAAATAATAAAATGATTGTTCCCTTTTTTGGAAACCGCAAATGTGACCTGCCAGCAAAAGAACTGGCTGAGACAAATACCTTGCTTGGTTATGCTCTGTTAATGTATAACAAGTTACTTGGATGTGAATATATGTGGATTCTCGGAATAATTTGTTTTTCACCTATAGTAGGTAAAATCACGTAAGGAATATGGAAAACATGTTCTTTTACTTGTATTCATTGTAATCATTAAAATTAGAAGGTAAAAAACAGAATGTAACCACATTATAATTTTTATAATATTTGGAATATTTTGCTGAATATAAGCTGTAAAGAAAAAATAAAATTATTTAGAAGGAAGATATCAAGAGATAGAAGGGATATATCTGGATAGAAGTAAGAGGAAAAAAAAAGAACAGAGAAGACTATGGAAAGGCCATAAAGGTGTTTGTGTGTGTGTGTTCCCCTTTTTGATGGCCCCAGGGAATTAAGTTCAGCCCACCCTTGCCAGCAACAGATAATTAAATATTATCTCCCTCAAACAGAAAAGTCCAGTGATTAGTTTGCTGATTCCGTGGCTCTCCAGTCCTTGAGTTGTTAAGAGGCTGCTGGTCCTCATGGCAGCAGCACCAAGGAAGGAGAGAAACAGCACATGACTAAGCATGAGCAACACCAGCAGACAGGCTAAAGCTGACTAGAAAAGCAAAGGCCAGGAGGCCTCAACCCTACACAAAGCACCTCAGGCAACAAAGGATTGCTGAGAGGAGGAAAAATTGTCAGTCCCAAGGAAGAGAACACTAATTGGTTATCAAGTACCAAATAATCATAGAGACTTGATCTGGCTGCTTGAGATGATTGACTGAAAGAGGGCAAGGAGGGGTATATGGAAGGGTTTGGAAGAAGGAAAGGGAAGGTGGAAATAATGTGGTTATACTCTCAAAAAAGAAACCACATATATTTTTAAAAATTTTTCTTAGTGTCAATAGTAATTTCTTGAAGCTTCTGTGTAAACACTATCTCTAATGTTCGTGTCCTGTACATAAGCAAAGGAATGGGGGACAGGGCAAACTGAATCCCTAGTTAGCAGCTGCAGGCCCTGGCCACTTTGAATAAAAGGGCTACCAATCTAACACCTTGCCAGACTAGCCTTCTGTCAGCCCCAGCTGTTAGGAATACTGCATGCACACCTTAAGAACCTATTGCTCTGGTTATTCAATGTGCAGTCCCAGCCAGGGATTGCTGAAACAATGTTCACCAGACAGCTGACCACAACAGGACTCAGTGACCTCTAGATGGCCGTGACCCTGCAAGCATTTCCACCTGACCACACAGTAGCAAAATCTGCTGTGGGTAATGTTTCTTAGAGAATAGACTATAACTGGTCCAAATTGCTGCTAGAGGCTGGTCTTCATGGCAAGTGACTGGTGTGCTATACAGGTAGGCTACTCAGGCTTGCTCAGTGAATGAGCTTGAAGACACATTCCTATGCCACCTTCCTTGAGTGACAACAGACCTATAGAGAGCTCTCCCTCCATTGGCCTTCTGACTGGTGCAGCAAAGCCAGTGACATAAAAAAGCATCAGAGCTGGAAGACAATAGAGGAGAGCAGGGGTGGTTGTGATAACTGAACTGACAAGACATACTGTGAAGGCAGCAAGCAGGTGATTGCCTGACAGCTGAAGCAGCAGTGGTCCCTAGGGTGGTCCCTGTTGCAGACATGGCAGGTACTAGGTCCCTAGCAAGCCAACATGCACTCTGGTTTCCAGGCACCCTAAGGAGGAAGTAGTCTGAGAAGGCAGATACCCCAGGGGGTCCTGGTATGGTCACCATATGGAAGGAACAAGGCATCTTGCTCCCTGAGGACCTACACAGCTACTGCACAGTTCCACACCTAGTGAGGAAAGAAGAGAAGCAACTGTAAGGAGACATGATAAAAGAAAGCAAAGAGCCAACACTTAACTGGAGAAAAAGGTATGTATATGAGCCAGAGAGAAACTTGGTGCCAGGAGACTTCCAGAGAGTTGTGAAACCTCCAGGCTCTATCACTGGCCTTTGCTCAGAGACACAGGGTCTAATACCAAGTTGGCTTGGGGATCACTAGCTACTCCCTGCTGCTGCTTGGGCCTGGCTACTGCCTCTATTTGCTGATTCCAAAAGGAAACCAAAGCCACTGCAGAGAGGCCCCCAACAGTTCCTCCTTGCCTACCCAATATCTATTCAAGTAGAGCAAAAGACTACAGCCAGCAGGTGATTGAATACTATAATGAAAACCCTTGTATTAAGCTAATGCTAATATCATTTAAATAAATGATACAGCCCAGCTGCTGTTTCATGGAAGCCTGAGATGCATAACAAGAGATGTGTTCAAACAAGAATGACATGAATGACAAAGACCCAACCTGCATCTAGTTATTTCACTGCTACCTCAGAGACTGAAGTGAAATATACTGCATAAAACCTCTCAGCATTTCACTCAAATGTTGTGTAAAACAGTACTTACCTCCTACATGTCCCTAGTCCATCTGAGAAACAACCCATTTAACTAGTTCCTAGAAATCCAGTCACTGGGGTGTTAGTCTACTACTTTGTACTGTGCTAGTCTATTAAGGTTTGAGTAGAATATTTTACCCCCAACAAGGTCAGGTGTTTGAACCTTGACCCCCGGACGGTAGAGATCTTCGCAGGGAGCTATGCAACAAATGTAACATGGTGTGTAAGTGGAAGAGGAAGAAATTAGGAGCAGGTACTGCCTCAGCTTCCGGTCTAGTCTTGGCACCATGTGATGAGCCTCATTCCACACTCCCACTGCCGGAAGTCCCAATGCCAGAGCATTTGCATCATACTTTTTCCCACTACTCTGAAAACAAATGCCTAGAGACCAGGGGCTAAAATAAATTCTGTCTCTTGTTTGTTACCCATCAGGGCTCCTCCTGATGCTTTTGTGTGACTATCTCTAGTCCATCTACTCAACCACCTCCTCTCAAGGCACATTTACTTCTAGCTACCACTGCTGTTCTCAACCACAGTGCTAAGTCAAACACTGTCAACAGTAACTTCCCCTCTTGTTTGTACCAAGAATTCACTCACTGGTCTTAATAAATCCTGATCAACTAAAACAGACATTTTAATGAGTAAATATATGATTGACAGTTTCCTGGTCTGCATTCCATCTGAAAACAGGTAGTCTCTCCTTCAAAGAAACTTCCTTGGTTTGGGGGTTATCCCATGCTCCAAGTTCTCCTAATTCTCTTTCCATTTCCTACCCTTTTTCATGCATTTTCTTGAGAATTGTTTTCTCTGCTTTCTGTTCTATATGAATTCCCCAGGCACTTTTTTGTACTTTCATGGATTTAGCTACTGACTTACATAACTATAACACCTACTTAATCTCAGTGTCTTTCAACTTCTGTGCCACCTAACACAGCTTGGTAACTCTCTGAATGTCAGTGACTTCACTGGTTGTCTAACCTTGACAATTTACATTTTACTCCATTCCCTTTGCTCCACTGTTATAAACATAACATCCAACTTTCATATCTTTTCCAAATTAAAGCTATCATACTCTTAAGTCTGAATCTTATTTTGGAGCACATCAAGCCTAAAATATATTTCTACTTTATTGCAACAATTATGCTTTGTAAGTAGATGTATTTACTTACAAATGTCTGCATATTATCCTTTGAAATCCTTACATCTCCTACAATATAAATTACAAATATTATAAAGTATACCACAGTTCTCAAAATATCTTTAACTTGTACCTACATCTCCAGCTTTACCCCATGCTGATCCCAACAAAAGCCTGGACACAAACTAAAGGGCTCTAGCTGGCCCAAGATGGCAAATGTGGCCCTGGCAGTTCTCTCCTTTCCCCTTCCCTCTCCCTTGCTAAACTGTGAGACTACAGTCCTAAAGCTTGCCACCAAGGTCTGCTCCCTTATTTGGCCACTGTGTAATGCCTCACACATTTCTGAGGCCAAAACACCATGATCCAGAAATCAAAATTCATTATTTTAACTGACCTAATTAAAATACCCAACCAGAACTTACTAACACATCCTAGCTCATTCTAACACAGACCTCTTTTTCCCTCTTAAAATTAACACTTGCAAAGTTAAGTGCTACTGTTTCTGTGATTTGGAGTCAGTCACCTAGTCTCTTTTCCTTGCTTAGTTTGGTTTGTGCCTGGACATTGGTTGTGGTCTGTGCCTAATCCAGGGTCTAGAGTGGAATACCCTGCAGTAGGCCGTATGCTAGTTCCTTATTTTTATGTGATGAATCAGACTGGCCAGTAACAGCCTTGCCAAACCTTTTTCCACACTTTGTAGTAGTTCTCCTGATGCCTGATCTGCTCATCCAAAAAGTGGCTGATTGGAAAAACTCCCACCCTTGCTGTCCTAAACAATCCCAGGTAATCTATGAAGGTGTCGAGTATCCAGTGTCTGTGTGGTTTGTGTCTACCCTGGGATCTAGAGGGGAGCATCCTGCAGTGCATAAGTCCCTTTACAAATGATCTATTTTGAAACTCTGTAAAGTCATCTTAAGTGACTTTAAAGCCATCCCACCTGAGAATCTTTATAGACCTTTCTCACTTATCAGTACCACTACAAACACACACATTCCAGATCAAGCAGGGTTGTTGTTTTTTTAAGTTCTATTGAGTGGCCTTTGTGTTTTGTTTTTTAAGTTTTACTGACTGGTCAATTTCATAGCTATCAACCTATGCACTTGTTCTATATCTGCTTACTTAAACAGAATAATACTTTTATGAAGCTCACAACCGAGAATACTAAAAAAATAAAAATAAAAACTTAAATATCAGTAAAGCATCTAAGCAAATTAAATTGCTGCACAAAAATAAGAACATTAAAATTGTTAGGCCAACAATCACTGTTTTACATTTGGTTCAAAAACATCACCTCTGAGCAGACATGGCAGACTTAGTTACACATGCTGAACAGGGATTTGACACCACATCTGTCCTACTGAGGGGATATATCCATTCCCAATTTTCTCTCAAATACTGTACCTCCAGCTAAATCAAACCTGATATCAAAAGTGTTTATCTGGCTTTGAGCACAAGGCATATAACATATGTAATATGTTCTTTTAAGAGTGTCCAAGGGAGAGGAAAAAAATGCACTGATTTAGTAATTAATTATAATTCCCCTCCACAAAATAATATAATTAGCATAATAATTAAAGCAATTTAATTGAAATCTCCAGACAATGTGGCATGTAGAATAAATGTATAGTGGATCACCAAAGATGAGCACTTTCAGTAAAAATAAATTTGCTCTGAAGACTGGGAAGATGGCCAGTGGAAACCTAGCAGAGTAAGTTTTATTCGTGCAGCCAATAAAAAGGTGGAATGAGAAAACCAACACCAGGAAACTGTCTTCTGACCACCACACAAATGCCATGGCACATATGTCCACATATATATGATGCACATACACAATAACAACAACAGGCTCTCACACTAGGAAGCCAACTCCATTCCAAAACAGTAGCATTTAGGAAGGCTTCCTTAAAGTAAATGTGTCCACTAACCTGAGTAACAACAATACAGAAAGTGTAGGCTGCTTTAGGATTTGTTTACCATTGTTGTCCTATTATGCTATACAGTTGAAAGACCACAGAAGCTCCTAGTTTTGAGACAAACCTGAGGTCTGCATAGGAACAAAGGTCAAACAGGAAGGGTAGTTTAGGGACTGCTAACAGTAAATTATCCATGGAATGTCTCAGGACTGGAGATAGCTTAGAAAGATCCAACCCAGGAGGTAGTCAAAGAAAGGGCTTGGCAAACAGCGAACTAAGATAACAGAGGAAGTCTAAAAATTCCCCAAAAGACAATTGTATCCTATCCATACTAAAAGATCCCAACTGATGTATAACCTTAGGATTTTTGCCCTTGAAAACCCAGCTCCCAAAGGGGCGGCATGTCTTCTGGCCACTGTGACTGTGTGCCAGACCAAGGTCCTTGTCTCATGACTCGTAATTTTCAATAAACTTTGCTTTTGCATTTCGGAGAGTTCAAGTCTCTGATGATCTTTTGGGGGGTCTTGTGACCAGGACACTTTGCTATACGTGCTATGTTTTTAAATATTAAGAAGACTGCCATGAACACACACCCTACCTTTCCTTTTCTAACTGAAGTCACATAATGGCTTTCCATAATAACATGTATCAACCTTCTCTATCTCTTACATCCAAAGTGATAGCTACTTGCTTTGTTACACTGACAAGCCACATTTACAATGTATTTTGTAACACTGTTAAGTATCTACATGCTCCAGGCCCTACTTCTCCAGGAATCCTAGCATTGACCTTTGACCTTGTGTATGTTTAGAACTTTCAGTAGTGCTGGTACAGAAATGCACGGTACATCAACATAGACTCAGATAAATGCTAGTTTCAAGGAAACAAACAGATATACAGCCGCATCAACAACACCTCAATACCTCAAGACATGGCAAAACACCTTAGCACTGAATTTTGATGTTAATAGTATCTTTGGAAATACTAAATGTATGAATTGAGATGGAATAAAGTTAGAGAAAGAAAACAAGTTCAGATTCATTGCCAGTTGGAATGTACCATCTTTAAGGCACTTAAGACTCTCCTGTATTAATTTCATCATCTGATAGATGCAAAATGTGTCTCTAAGAGGCTTTGTAAAGCCATGGTTTTCACTAAGGAGCTCATCAGGCCATCATGTCCAGCAAAACATACTTAAGCAGAACAGGAACAGATTGTCCTCAACTAATAGACTCATGTCAAGAGTGCTGGACACATCTTTCACAATCTTGGATATCTTGTTTTAATACCAAAGATTCCTTTATAAACTTTAGATGATAAATTCTAATTGAAATCTTTAAATTGTAAAAATGATATCATTCTCAAAATCTGAAATCATTAATCTTAACTACTGTGTCATTTAAACCATATTAACAAATAAAACATACATTTCTGATTCACTTTTACAATCCTGCCTTCCACTGAATATCTATTTCAATCTTGGACAGTAATGTTGTTACTATTATAAATGGGGGGGCTCAAAACAGGGTTTCTCTGGTAATGTTATTCCTTAAAAGTACAAAGATAAAATTTCTATCAATAATGATATGAACACATTCCTCCTTCTACTAGGTGTAGAATTGAAGTTGCCTGCTACATGTGCAAAACCATAAATAGTACTGAACTCTAAATTACTACCTGCTTTCCTGTGTATTCATAGATAGTATGTTTGGTTATAAACTAGATATAATAAGAAGTTAGCGGTAACAGGTAAAAAAAATCAGAATAATTAGAATAGTGATACTATAATAAAAGCTCTGTGGATGCTACCTCCTCTCATTTCCTGTTTCTGCCTCTTCCCTGCCCCAGCCATGTAACTATAACCTATTTCCTGTGACCTGACAACGTCAGCAACTATTAAATGACAGGCTAGTTAGAGGCATATGCAAGTGTGGATATATGTATACACACACACACACACACACATACATGCACAGTGTGGATATACATGTATATTGTGAAAATATAAACACATAAACCAGTGGGGACACATATATACATATATAGTGTAAATATACATATACATTGTACAGTGTGGATATACATATAAAGTGTGAAAATACACACACACATACACACATATACATACACACACACACACACACACACAATGGGGATACAGAAGACAAAGGGAAAACTCATGTCATGAGAAAGAAATAGCACCATGAGAGATGCTACTCAGAAAACACACAGTATAAAACTATGAGTTACTGTTACATTTTCCAGTTAATATATTTGAACTATGGTTGAACATGAGCAACTAAAACCATGTACAACAGCAATGAAACTAAGGAAGAACTACTACATATCTCAGGAAGTACTTTTGATATAATACATATACCATTCTCTTATGGTAAAACAATACATATAAACTATTTAATGTTTAAACTAGTTCCATATTACTTAGAAGTTTCAATATTATTTCAAAGTAAAATCAAATACTTTCGGTTTACAAATACCTTAACAACATTGGCCATTTGGGTTATTGCTTTTTCTGCAACACTACAAATTGACCCAGAGATATTTCCCCATCCTCTGTTTACTTAAAAACACTAAAAGATGGGGGGGGGATCTCTCATTAAGTTGCACGGGTGGCCCAGATATCACTCTAGCCCAGGCACGCCTTAAACTGTTTATCCTCCTCCCCCATCCTCCACAGTAACTGGGATTACTAATCTACTTAGCAGGTCTAGGTAGTAAAACAAAGGGAGAATCCATAACCAGCTGAGAGCAAATGATGGCCTATTAGAGGCCTCTCTTCTTCCCACAGCCATAAGAATTGTCCACTGTTGATCGCACCAAAGGAACAATCCTATTATTTCCAAGGGAAATAGGCAGCTGGAGCTGCTGCTCTTGGGAGCCTGAATCCCAAAACACCAGGAGATACTCCCATCTTACAACTTACCTTTCATTTTCATCCCCAGATATTCAACAAATTTTGTCCTGTTTACACCAGACCTTTCAGCCCTAAACACTGTGTTTCTTTTACTAGCTCTAGTTTCAGGGCCAGGGTAGATTTCCTTGGATAGCCCCTATTCCCCACACAGGGGGCTTGCTTTTTAAAAGTAATCTCAAATCTAAAATTTCCTTAAAAACAAACTCAAGAAACGTTTCAATAAAAAACAAAGTACTCCACAGGAAGTAACTATCCCCAAGTTTAACTATCTTTTCATTCAAATTAACCTGACCATGTAATAACAAGAAGATAGTTAATCTCTTGGGAGTCATCCCACCTGACAAGTTAAAGTAAAATAGGTTTCTGAGGTTTTAAATTGGCTGCACCTTCTGTCTTCCCAGTGACTAACACTCAGATAAAAATCCACGCTAACATAGAGGGTAACAGCTACCTTAAAGTAATGTTTGGGTGCTGAGAGACTGCACAGTGCTTAGAATCACTCTGTTAAACCATGAGACCCTGAGTTCAGATCCCAGAAGCACACAAGTAACAAGTAGACATGGACTCATGGGCAGCCGTCACCCAAGCACTGATGAGAGCAGAGACAAGAAGCTGGCTGCCATCTGCTAGATGCCAGACAAGCGATGCAACACTTGAATATAGTTATCTTATCTGAAAAAGTCACACTGAGATGTGTGGTGAGATAACAAAAAATAATTAGATTGTTGCATATTGTGGGAAGTATGTTGAACATACTAACAGTAAGTAAATTATGCTCTAATAAAATCTATACAATTACGTGCTTTAAAATTACCCCTGTGGTGGTTAATCTTGACTGTCAACTTGACAAAATTCCCAATCACTGTGGAAACAAGTTTCTGGTATGCTGTAAGTAACTGCCTAGATTACATTAACTGTGATTAGTAACTCTGAGTGGTACTATTCCAAGGGCCAGAATTCTGATCCAATGAAAAGAAGAAAGGTGAACAAAATCAGTAACTGCTCTCTGCCTCCTGCTCCTCCCACCATACATTCCCTGTCCTAATGAACTGTATGCCCCAAATTGTAAGCTAAAGTAAAGGAGTTACTTTTGTCTTGTACTTTATCACAGCAATAAGTAACTAGCATAATTTACAAACTAAGGAAGGCAGGCAGGCATAAACCCATTTAAATTGGCTTCATTATTATTAACCCATTAACCCTAACCCATTAAAAATAGCTTCATATGTTATTAGTATAGTCATACTATATTCAAAACAAAGAATACATTCTTTCATTTTCTATCAAGCCTCATCAGGAAGATCAGTCATCATTCAATCACGTAAGTTTCCACACACACATACAGACATGTATCCAATGAACTATAAAACTATTGTTTTAACACTGGAAAAACACTAAAATGAAGGTGATATAAAACATAAGTTGCCTTTCAAAAAGGAAATATGATGTGCTAAATCAGGCTGTCAGTATCCTTCAAGAGTAACCAATGGGATGGAATGAGAAATGTATGAGTGACAATGACACACACAACTTGTCTTAAACCAGACCCTCTCGGAAGAGTTCTTCTTAGCCAATATTGTATATATAATCCAAAAATTCATCTTCACAAATAACTGGAGAGAAAACTTCTTAATTTAATTTTTAATATAAATAAATTGCTTCTTAATTAATGAAAAGGGAGAAGTGGTATGATAAAAGTTTAAAAGATACGTTTAAGAATTATAGAAATCAGCAGCAGGAAAGCAATCAGCAAAAGACCCTGCCCCTGTTGTGCGCTACCCTAGCAACAAGCACTCACATCAGTGACATATACAGGACTGAACAGAGGAGCATACTATAAAACTACACTAACTGCAACAAACTTACTCCGATACTGTATGTCCATTTCAAAGTCCTTCTCGCTTTTTACTTCAGTCACCAGATGTCATAGTTACCCCAGGAACATCCTCACCTTACTTCAGCCATCTCAGCAAAATTATTAATCATATCTTCTCTTTTCCTCTCAAGTGTGCCAGTTTGAACAATGAATTATACAGTCATCTTCCTTCTAAATAGCTGGCTCCTTCTGGCTATAAGCTATTAACTTTTCCCTCATCCAGATGTCAGGATAATTATATAGATATTCTGAGATGAGTTAAATAAACTTTATGTGTATGTATTATGTGGCTTCATTAGCATTATGCTATAATTTGTTATCTCAAATTCATATGAGGAATTTTCCTCTAATTCTCACTTTAATTGGTCCACATCAACAGGGTATATGTATTTTCTATGAAAATAAATCATCATTGTCCATATGCTTTCCCTTAGCAGAGACTATGGAAAACAATATAGATGAAAGCAGAAGAGTATGACTAAAGAATTAAGCTGCTTACAGTACTTGCTAAGACAATACAAAAGCATCTTAGAGACATTTCTACAATAGCAAGATTGCAAACCATTTGTTTCACATTTTCATAACCTACTAATACTAATTTTAAAACTATGCTGGTCACTCAAAGTTGCTCGTGAATATAAATAAAGCACTCAGGAGACTGAGTGAGAAGATTGGCACAAAGCCAAGGCCAGCTTTGGCTACAGTGAGCCTCACACCAGCCTGCACTATGATGTATGGGCTACTCTCTCAAAAACAAACAAACAAAAACTGTCATTAAACAAACAAAACTCTCTAATTTTGCTCAATCAATATGCAAGTAATCATACAGTAAAAGACCTGCCAGAAATATCTGATTTAAAGAGCCCAGCAGCATTTACTAAACAGTTACATCTTTCTGCATAACTACAGAAAATAACCAAAATGTTTAGCCAGAAATCCAAGAGGCTGAAGCCTGAAATGGAACATGAAGATGTGTGCTGGCTAGTTGAATATATCAACCTGACAGGAGCTAAAGTCATCTGAGAGGCAGGAACTGCAGCTGAGATCAGGCTGCGGCAAGCTTCTAAGGCATTTTCTTAATTAGTGGTCCATGTGGGAGGGCCCAGCCCATAGTGGGCCATGCCATCCCTGGGCTGGTGGTCTCTGGTTCTGTAAGAAAGCAGGCTGAGCAAGCCAGGAAGAGCAAGCCAGAAAGCAGCAGTCCTGCATGACATCTGCATCAGCATCTAACTTCAGGTCCTGCCTGTTTGAGTTCCGGCCCTGCTTTCATCAATGATGATTTATGATATGGAAGAAAAAGCAAAATAAGCTCTTTCCTCCCTAGGTTGTACTTTGATTATAGTGTTTCAGCACAGCTCCTGCAGGAACCAGAACCAAATATGAGGAAAGAAAGAACAAGGTCATCTCCACTGACAAATCTAAGAAAAGGTAGGTCTGGACCCACACATTGAAATTCAAACAGTTTAGATACCATATTTTTATGAAAGACAAAAGAAACTGCAAATATATGCATTCATATTTATCAAAAGGCCTGAAATTACAAGGAATACAAACTTAATTCAACCTATTTTGGGAAAGGGTATGGTAGTTCACAAAACAAATAAGACAGAGCTAAAACTGGGTTCGACGTGTCTAGCCTTGACTCCTGCTGTCATACTCCATTAGCCATAGACACCCAAAAAGAACAATTTTGCTAGATTTTATTTATGTACTAGCCATGCCTAACACAAAGACAGGCACAGACCAAAATACTCACTGGATGAATGACAAACTCCTTTGTATTCTGCTTAGCTTCTATTTTGCAGTTTTATCTGCCAGAAATGATTGAGAATGGAAGAGTAGATCCTTCCTAGATCATAGCCAATTACCAAGGCCATCTCTGGCTATTCCCAGTTTGACTATCTCTCCTCTTCTTCCACCTCCTCCTTATCACACACACACACACACACACACACACACACACACACACACACACTCAAAATGGGTGTGTACACTCAAAACCTAAGACTCACAAAGGATCAACTTCTTATAAAATGTACCTATTCCTGAACAAACATCGATTGATATTCCCTGTATTATCTAATCAACCCATCATATAACACAATTTTTTGGTCATTGCTATACTTAACTACAAAACATATTTAAGAAAATGATAGACAGTTACTCAAATTAAATGCAAAATTTAATAAGTGAGCATCTGATAGGACTATAATAATTAACAGAGACAAAGGGGAAAACAAGAATGAAGATGGTAGGAACTTCAGAAGAGAATATGGGTACTAAGCAAGCCCCAGAGAGGCTGGTAAAAATACAAGTATCTGTTCAGAAATGGCCTTTAGAAGGATGCCCATCAACTGCAAATACAGTACAACACTTGCCAAGTGTAAGCATGAGACCACGATTCAATCCCCAGTATAAAAGCTAAACATGCCACCTGCACCTAGAATGTTACAAAACCACTATTATACAATTTCACTGTAAAACAATCACAAAAAATATCAGCTTTATTTTGTTCTTTGTTGCTTTCCAGAAACCATGAAAATTTATAATTAAAAGGTAAATTTCAAAACAATTACCAATTATGAGCTGGAGAGAGGGCTCAGCAGTTACAATCCTGTATTTGTTATTTTTCCAGTTTGCTTCTAAACAGTACTCAGGTCAGAAGAAATTCTGTCATTAGATATGACATCTTCTTTTGACCTCTACTGGCATCTACAGCATGTGGCCTCCACACATATCACCCCCCACACACCTATACATAAATGCATGCATAAAATATTTTTAAATAGCTACAGGAATAGTTATAAGAATAAGATTGGTTTAAAAATGTAATTATGATATATTTTTACGAAGACAATCCAAAGCCTTTTTTATTTGTCACTATGAAATGGTCCTTTAAACTACATTCCTAAGTAGGTCTCTTACAAAGTACTATTTCAAGAAAAAGAAAGCTCATATATCTCAGGAATAGTTAACTTGTCCTTTAACTAAAAACAATAGCAGGCAAGGTTCCACAAAAGATTGGAAGATAAAGCCCCATAAGCTGAATTTAAAAATAGAAAAAAAGGACAAATATGCTGGACTGTGCTCAGTAGGGCAAAGTAAAGGATTACAAAGTTGAGGCAGATGGGTAGTGAAAAAGATGTTATCGCCAGTCCTGTTTGGAAAGTAAAATGAAACTTAACATTTCCTAGACTGCCCTACAGTATTTTTTCATTATTTTAACAGCAGTAGCCACTGAAAAAGTTGCTCCTAGCCCACAGAAACATTCTTTTAGGGATATGATAAAATATAGTGGCAACATAATGTCTGTATCCCATGTAAGAAGGGGATATCTATTAAATGGCTACTGAATGTCATGCTTTAGTCTAGACATGCCCAGGAGCATACTGTAGGCGGATCCTCCTCTAAATGTTAAAACAATACCATGTTCTGACAGTGAGGGCCAGAGAAAACACTGAGATGCACACTACTAAGTCAGTTTAGAGGCTTTTAATAAATACTAGACAAAGGTGAGTGTTCTCCATGTACAGAACCTCCCAAGATGCAAATGCAGGGAAAACATACTATTCTAAAGTGGACATACTTAAATGCACAGTAGAAGATGGAATTTGTCATAATGTTTTATTTTAATAAGCTATGTAAGTAAGAAACTGAATATTCTCCTCAGTGTCTTCAGAGAACAAACTCTACAGACAGTTATTTGGGCAGTGAGTCTGATTTTTTTTACATCTTACCTCTAGAACTGTGAAATAGTAACTTGTCATTGTTCAGAGCCATAAAAATGTGGCACTTTGCATCAGGAAACAAATACAAAAATCAAATGGATTTGTGTGTGTCCCTCTATATGCCTAGTCTCATGAGCACACTAACACTGAAACTCATAGGAAGCCTTGAATTCGATCCAGATGACGGCTAGCAACAGTGATGAACAGTAACAGGGAAGGGGAGGTCTCATGGCCAGGGGAAGAGAAGAGAAGAGAAAAACGAGTCTGTGCATTCTCATGGCCTAGGGCTATTACATGGCCCTCATGAACACTAGGCAGACAAGGAATCTCGTCTTGCTTGTGCCTATAAAGAGAAAACTGATAATGATAAGTATCTTCAACATGTCATTAAAACAATTTAAGGAAAAAATACATAATGCAGTGTGTTAAATGAAATTATAAGGCACAGCAGGAAAATGACAAAACAGATCTTTCTCTACAACTGTTCATAAATATGTTCACAAAGTTATTGTCCATGCACAAACACCAATGGTTATTAAAAAGGTATAAGCTCGGGGACTGGAGAAATGGCTCAGCAGATAAGAGCACTGGCTGCTCTTTCAGAGGACCCAGGTCCAGTTCCCAGCACCCACCACACAGAAGCTCACAATTGTTTGTAATTCGAGTTTCAGGGGATCTGACATTCTCACACAGAGTATATAGAGGCTATAACACCAGTGCACATTACATAAATAAAGAAACTAATTAATTAACTTATTAATCTTTTATTAAAAAGGCATAAAATCATACCCAGCAATAAAAAAACTTCCACCCAGAGAACTGAGCCCTACAGCTACCTCCTACATTCTAGATTCTACCTACAACTTGCATGATCTAGAAGAAATCTCAGATTGACTCCACCTGACCATACCTTCCTTTCAGCCACTGAAGCTTAAACCCGATTAGAGAAAATTTTACATTGTCTAAAGGTCTAAAGTGAAATAAAATAAACCCTTTGTTCCCCTTTGTTCTTTGTATTTGGCAGTTCTTTTATTACAGCAACAGAGAAGCAAATAAATGGTGTCTGGATTTTTGGTTTTTGTTTTCTAAGGGAAATTATAATTTTCTAAGTACAATTCTTAGCGTAGCTTTTTAAAAATTTTAGTAGAAAGGCAAAGAAGCCAAAAGTCCATGACACAACAAAAGTAGACTAGATGGCAGTATGGTAACAGCACCAGATATCAGTAATTAAAACCACAGTACACTTCTATCATGTGTTAACAAGGCTGCTCCTTCTACCCATTCAGCAACCAAACAAACATTTCAAACTTCAGCATAAAAGTAACAAAAAATAACTGCCTACAGCTCAGTGACTGAAATATGCTGCCATTCCAAATTCAAAGGAACAAGAAAATACAGCCTGAGTATATGCTCCCACAAATTCCTACCTTAAAACCCAATCACAAAGACGAGAGAGAAGCCTTCATAAGGATTAGCACCTCCTTTTTTAAAACAGGTTCAAGACAATCTCTTCATCCATCTGTAATATGACCTAAGAGGCTGCTTCTGCTTGAAACATATGAAGTTCTCCTTTGGCTCTGCAGATCATCAAGGAGTCAAGGAACGCAAGATAAAAAGCTCAGCATCCCTGGAGTGAGAGGAACACTCCTCCATTGTTGGTGGGAGTGTAAACTTGTTCAGCCACTCTGGAATGCAGTATGACGGTTTCTCAGAAAACTGAGAATCAATCTCCCCAAGGATCCAACAATACCACTTTTAGGCATATACCCTAAAGATGCACATTCACACTCCAAAGGCATTAACTCAACTATGTTCACAGCAGCATTATTCGTAATAGCAAGAACCTGGAAACAACCTAGATGTCCCTCATCTGAAGAATGGATTAACAAACTGTGGTACATCTACACAATGGAATTCTACCAGGAAGTAAGAAAAAATGATATTCTAAAATTTGCAGGCAAATGGATGGATTTGGAGAATATCCTCCTGAGCAAGGTATCACAATCCCAGAAAGAGAAACAGGGGATGTACTCACTCATTAGTGACTTAAAAAAAAAAAAAAAAAAAAGATGTCATTGGATATGAATGGGAGCTCACGGCTAGAACATAGCTAAATAACACAGTGCCTCACTTCTGCATTGATGGTGAGGGCAGGGGTGTGTGCCGCGCCTAGTCCCGTCCAGCAGGAAAAGACACAACACCAGGATTCTTCTGTGGTAATTGACCAGGTCCTTTATTGTTACAGATACTTCTTGCAGCAGTAGCCCCCGCTACAGTAGCCGCTGCTCCCAACCTGTGCAGCCAGTTTTAAGCTCAAGTTCTTCATTCAGCTAATGCCACGTGGGCCTTCACCATAGGGCCACGCACACGGAAGCAAGCTAGTCAATTCAGCACATCCCATGGATGGAGTTAATTATTACTAGAAGCATTCGCCATCAAGAAGGCGGGGAACAGGAGCCAGCGCCATCTTTAAGGTGCAGCAGCTCCCAACAGGGGTGTAGGTGAGGAAAGACTTGTTTTCTTTAAAGGTCTGGCCACAGGGAGATTAATTATGCTCCAGTAAGTAAATGAGTGGCATGAATGGGCATTTTGTAAATGGGGAGATCATAAAACTGGGCATAGACCAGGTGCTGTCTGCAGAGTAAGTCCCAGTGCACTCTGTATCGAGCACAGATAAAGTCTGCCTGTCATCATACCCACAGCTTCTGCTGAGGGAATTTGCACGGCTACCCACCTTGACCTCCAACTGAGCGAACAGATAACTACAGGGATCCCTGAAGGACAGACTCAGATCCCGCCTAGACGTGAGGAGGGGTCACCAGGTCCAAGCCCCTATATCCCAGCCAGGGAGGGAGAGTTGAGCTCCCATCGGTTCCTGTTCCGTTTCCAGGACCAGGTGCTGTCTAAAGAGTAAGTCCCAGTGCACTCTAACAGCCACAGATAAAATCTGCCTGTCACCATACCCACAGCTGCTGCTGAGGGAATTTGCACGGGTACCCACCTCGACCTCCAACTGAGCGAACAGATAAATTCTGGGGTCTCTGAAGGACAGACTCAGACCATGCCCAGAGAGGTTACAGGAGGTACACAAGCCCGACTGTCCAACTGACCAGGAGCCATCTAATCGTGAACCACTGAAGCCATGGACAAATGTCAGTACAAAAACTTACATAATAATACAAAGAACAACAAGGTAACTCCAGAAGAAATTGGTGATTTACAAATACAGGACCTGAACTGAGCAATGAAGAGGAAACAGAAGGAAGCAACACCAAAAATTCCTTTTTGATGATCATCGAAGCTCTCAAAGAGGATATGAAAAATAGCCTTAAAGAAATAGAAGAAAATACAAACAAAAAATTGGAAGAGATGAACAACTCTATGAAAGAAACATGCCAGGAACTAAAAGCTGAATAAAAGCTGAAATAGAAGCAATAAAAAGGCACAAAATGAGGCAAAGATGGAAATAGAAAACCTGAAGACATGACCCCAAAAAAAGTTAGCACGTCACATTATAATCAAGCCACAAAACATACAGAACAAAGAAAAAATTTTAAGAGCTGCAAAAGAAAAGGGCCACTCACATATAAAGGCAGAACCATCAGAATAACGCCTGACTATTCAATGGAAACGATGAAAGCTTGAAGGGCTTGGTCAGAAGTTATACAGACGCTAAAAGAGCATGGATGCCAAACTAGAATACAATACCCCGCAAAATTATCAATCACCATAGATGGAGTAAACAAGGTATTTCAGGACAAAGTCAGACTGAAAGAATATCTATCTACCAATCCAACACTACAGAGAGTATTAAAGGGTAAACTCCAAACTAAGGACCCCAGATACACCCACAAAATCACAAACAATCAATAATTCCATAGAAGAATACCCTAGAGAAAGGAAATACAAACAAGTTACCACCAAAAATGGCAGGAAATATGAATCAATGGTCACTAATTTCCCTTAATATCAATGGCCTCAACTCTGCTATAAAACGTCACACACTAACAATATGGATAAAAAAACAGAAGCCATCCTTCTGTTGCCTACAGGAAACACACCTCAACCGCAAAGACAGACACAGGCTTAGAATAAAGGGTTGGGAAAAGATTTTCCAGTCAAATGGTCCTAAGAAACAAGCAGGGATTGCAATCCTAATATCTAACAAAGTAGACTTTAAGCTAAAAGCAATTAAAAGGGACCAAGATGGTCACTACTTATTCATGACAGGAGAAATTGGTCAAGAGGAGATTTCAATCTTAAATATTTATGGCACTTATATAAGAGCACCTACTTATGTAACAGAAACACTGCTAAAGCTCAAATCCCACATCAATTCTTACCCCCTAATAGTGGGAGACTTCAATACCCCACTGTCAACCCTGGATAGATCAACCAGACAGAGTCTCAACAGAGAAATAAGGAGTCTAAAAGAGGCTATGATGCAAATGGATTTAATAGATATCTATAGAAGCTTCCACCCAAAGGCAAAGGAATATACATATTTCTCAGCTCCTCATGAAACTTTCTCCAAAATTGACCACATAATTAGTCATAAAGCAAATATCAAGAGATACAAAAAATGGAAATAATCCCTTGTAACATATTGGACCATCAGGGCCTAAAGTTAGAGTTCAACAACATCAAAACCCAAAGAAAGCCTACCAACTCATGGAAACTAAACATCACTCAGCTGAACCATCTCTGGGTCAAGGAAGAAATTAAGAAAGAAATCAAAGTCTTTCTAGAATTCAATGAAAATGAATCTACAACATATCCAAACTTGTGGGACATAATGAAAGCAGTCTTAAGAGGAAAATTCATAGCGCTAGATGCCTATATGAAAAACCTAGAGAAATCCCACACTAGAGACCTAACAGCTCAGCTGAAAGCCTTAGAACAATTAGAAGCGAACTCACCTAGAAGGAGTAGACTAGACGGCAGGAAATAATCAAACTTAGAGCTGAAATCAATACAATTGAAACAAAAAGAACAATACAAAGAATCAATGAATCTAAGAGTTGATTCTTTGAGAAAGTTAACAAGATAGATAAGCCTTTAGCCAAATAATCAAAAAACAAAGAGAGTGTTCAAATCAACAAAATCAGAAATGAAAAGGGGGACATAACAACAGACCCCCAGGAAATACAGAGAATTATCAGATCATATTTTGAAAATCTGTATTCCACAAAAATGGAAAACCTAGAAGAAATGGACAGCTTTCTGGACAGGTACCATCTACCAAAATTAAATGCAGATCAGATTAATTACCTAAACAGGCCTATAACCCTTAAGGAAATTGAAGCTGTCATTAAAAACCTCCCCAAAAATAAAAGCCCTGATCCAGATGGTTTCAGTGCCGAATTCTACCAGACATTCAAAGAAGAATTACTACCGTTACTCCTCAAACTATTTCACACAGTAGAAACTGAAGGAATATTGCCAAATTCCTTTTATGAGGC
>PVIH01020183.1:0-33211 GCA_004025045.1 Sigmodon hispidus | reverse complement strand
AGAGAGAGAGAGAGAGAGAGAGAGAGAGAGAGAGAGAGAGAGAGAGAGAGAGAGAGAGAGAGAGAGAGAGAGAGAGAGAGAGAGAGAGAGAGAGAGAGAGAGAGAGAGAGAGAGAGAGAGAGAGAGAGAGAGAGAGAGAGAGAGAGAGAGAGAGAGAGAGAGAGAGAGAGAGAGAGAGAGAGAGAGAGAGAGAGAGAGGTGCAGACAGAGACAGTGCACTGAAACTGTTGAAAAGGTAAAAGTGCTAACTTGTTGCTAATAAGCTGTTCACAAAAGTAGCAAAAGCAGGAATCTAGCCAAGAAGTGAAATGGTGAGCAAAGATAAGCTGTCTGGTTTTATCCATTTAAAATTTTAAGAACTAACCCGAGTCCCTCCCCTACACAGCACATGTCTGCCCCGGTCTGATAGCCACAACACTGGAGAGCTGTATGCCTTGTTAAATTCAGTTGGGTGCTGCAGCTGAACACAAACAGTGAGTGAGGTTCCTGCTTGTCTACTTCTATGTGAGCATACAAGACTACTAGGAGTCTGTAACCAGAGCCATGCCTTTCTAGCTGCTGAGAGGCAGGGCTTGCCACTGGTGTGGTTTTGCCTCTAAAGACAGTCTGAAATAATTCCCCCCTATTTGCGTGGGCTAGTCTGGTCATAAACAGAACAGAGACTTTAGAAGATTTCTGTCATTCCCCTTTTCTAATAAAACTGAAAATTCTAAAAATAATTACTTTATATTTGAAGTTTGGGATAGGTTTATTCCTACCACCATCACTCTTGCTATGTCCAAATTAGACCCCTATTGTCTCAGAATGTGACCTTGGAGATAGGGTTCGACAGGCACAGATGAACTTACACTGAAGTAGGGTGGGTCCCTGCTCTAACACAACTGCACAGAGAGAAAGGGAAGAGGGAGACAGAGAACTGTATGAGAAAGGGAAGAGAAGGCAGCCGTCAGGGGAAGGAAGGAAGGAAGGCAGCAGAAGCCGAGGAAAGCCAGCAATGCTGGACTCCAGACTGAACAGTTTCTACCTCACTCCTCTGACAGCCCCTGAGCAGCAGACTTTTAACCCAAGATTGTAGGGGGCTGTCCTGCGCAGCACATCTTCCTGAGTCCACCAGGCCTTTCTCGTTCCTTTCCTCAGCTTACCGATGTCTCTTTGGTGTCATGATGTACTGTTAGAGGCAGCATGTGTGTTTGATTGAGGAGAAGAAGATCTCTTCTGTACCAGCTGTCAGTCAAATTCCGCAGTGTCACTTTGTAGGTTGCAAGGTCATTTCCATGCAAATAACTATAACTATGAATGATCACCTACGAAACCATTTTCTAACCTCCTGATTTCCATTCTCATACATAGCAAAACTAGGCTGAAGGAAGCTAGTTAAAAATCAGGCTTTCCAACTGCATCAAGTCTTTTGTTTTATAGTTTTAAGAAAAATCTTGAAAATGTAAACCAGTTCCCACAGTGATTTTGGAAGAGCTGGCACCCATTTAAACACTCTGCAAAACCATAGGCAAAGAGGACTAGGGTAGTGCTGGGTCCTCTGAGTACCTCTGTGACTCAGTGAAGTCATCTCATTGAAGTTCCAGCAAGTGACAAATACCATAAGTGTCACCTCACACTGATCCTCACAAAAGCTTTTAAGTGTAGACCTCTCTTGAACTATAAAAAGTTGAAGATCCAAAGAGGTTAATTAAGGTTCTGATTCACACCTGAAATTTATGTATGATCCTTGGAGATTCTGTGTGTCAAGAGACCTTGCTGTTTTCTGTTAGATTTTCAAATGTAAATCCACAAGTACAAGAAGAAGCTTTAAAATATCTATTTATGATGAAAATTCTTCATTTTGTCAACTTCAAAAATAATCTTAAGAGAGTTTAATCTTATCATAAAAGAAAGCTAGTCTGTCAATAACTACAAAGCTATATCAAGTATCATAAAGCCTTCTATTTTCATGTGAATTTTAGCCATGGTAAAATTCTAGCCTTGACTATACTGAAACCAAGTGCAGAGATGTACAACTATAAACCCAATACTAAAGACTGAGGTAGGAAGGTCTCAAGATAAGACTAGCCTGGGCTGCATAGTGAGTGGGACACTGTCTCAAAAAAATCATTTTAAAAAACTTTTTATTGAAAAGAAAATTTTATACAATATATTTTGAACATGTTTTCCCTCCTCAAATCCCAGGTCCTCCCGCCTTCCTGTGCACCCAAATTTATGCTTTGTTTTTCTCTATATGTTTCTTTTTTCTTTTTCTAAATTTTTTATTTAAAGTAGGTTTTTTTATATACTATATTCTGATTGTGCCTCCTCCCCATATTCAGATCTATACCATTTCTGTCTCTTATTAGAAAACAAAGAGGTATCTAAGGAATAATATAAACTATAACAAAATTAAAAAAAACAAACTAGAATAAAACAAAACAACCAAACAAGAAAAACAGCCAAATAAAAAGCACATACAGATGCAGAGACACACACTCATATACACAGAATTTAATAGAAACTCAAAATCAGAAGCCAAATATATATGTATGTACATATGCATATATGTATATATATATGCAAAGGACCTATAAGATAAAAAAAAAAAAAGCTCTGATGTAACACTATGAGACAAGGGCCCTCTAAAGATGCCATTGAGTTCCTCTTATTTTGGCCATCCACTGCTGGGACTAGGGCTTAGCCTTGAGAGTAGTTTATTTCTCCAGTGAGATTGACTGCTTTGTAGAAAACTTTTTTTTACAAGTAGTCATTGGTTGGAGATAGCTTCAAGGTTAAGGGCAAGTACAGGCATCTGTCCACTTCTTTAATCCCAGGGTACAGACCCATGCAGGCCCTGAGCATGCTGCACCATCTCTGTGACTCCCTAATGATCTAGAAAGCCTTGATCCTTGGTGCCCTCCATCCTCCTTTGGCTTTTACCCTCCCCTTCCACAGAGTCCCCTGAGCATCAAATCTCTCTCTCTCTTTAAAAACACAAACACAAAATAACCAAAAATAAGAAATATTTATGGAGCTGGAGAGATGGCTCAGCGGTTAAGAGCACCGTCTGCTCTTCCAGAGGACCCCGGTTCGATTCCCAGCACCCACATGGCAGCTAACAACTGTCTGTAGTTCCAGTTCCAGGCAAACAACAAGGCAAATAAATAAATAAATAAATAAATAAATAAATAAATAAAGTTTAAAAAAAAAAGAAAATATTTATAAAACTCCACAAAACACAAATCAAAATAAATAAGAAAAAACATATAATATTTTTTAAAAACTGCCAGTCCAGAGAGAGAGACTATAAAAAATACCATTGAGTTTATTTTATGTTAGTCAGCTACCCCCTGAACATGGGGCCTGTCCTGAAGTGTCATTAAAATATCCAATGATATTACCTTTACCAGCAGGTATCTATTATAGATAACTTCTTGTTTAGGGGCGGGAGCCTGTGTCACACCCTCACAGTGCTAGGGCCACATCTAACTTGAACCTATACATGCCTTTTGCACGCTGCCGCTGTCTCTGTGAGTTCATGTGCACCAGTACTATAAGAGATTGTGTCGCTAAGACACTGTTTCTTTGGAGTCATCCATTGTCTCTGGCTCATATGGTCTTTCTGTCTCCTCTTCCTCATAGATCCCTGAGCTCTGATGAACATTCTATTTAGGTCCAATCACTCCAAAGTCTCTATGTCTCTGCACATGGTCCAGCTATGGCACTCTGTGTTGGTGCCCATTAGAAGCTTCTCTGATGAGAACACAGCAAGCCACTGAGCTGGGTATAGCAGTATTCTATTAGGAATCACCAAACCAAATATATAATGATTCCATTGATCACTTTCAATTTTCCAAAATGTAACACTCCAGTAATAGCAATACCTATGTGAAGCATTTACAGGCTTTAAGGGCAATAGGTTTGTTTAAACAGTCTAGTAAATGAATTTAATGAGAAGATAAGTAAGGTTGAGGAAGTGATTCTGTTGGTAGAGTTCCTACCCACTCCACATGAAGCCTAGGTTCAACCCCCAGAACTTGACATGTTAATGCATGCTAGGGAAGGCAAAAAGATCAGAAATGCTATGCCAGCAGGTCCTGACTACTTGAGACCCTGTCTCAAAATAAATTATGTATTATATAGAGACATATATATATGCATATATATATATATATACAGATTAAGTTGAGGATTACTATACTGACATCACATTGACTTACATTAAGGGAACACCAGATTGAAATCATTCATATCTGCTACTGACACAGGGTTGTAGTGGGAAGCTAGAATTTGCCCAAGTAAATGCTTATGACATCAAGAAACTGGATCCCGTTGGAGTGTGGCCAGCTTCAGCTATAGATGGTGCCCAGCTGGTGCCCAATGTGGGGCCTTGTTTTGGGGGAATTCTTGTTGTTGTTTGGAGAGAGTTCTGTTAGGCCTGTGGAAGGCTTTAGTTTTAGATTTTTTTTAGGGGGTAGGGAATAATAAGCACTTAGCATGTGGCCCCACTGATGAGTTTTTAAAAAGCTGGCTTTAGAAATAGAGCAAGTGGCTTTCTCCCTCTCTAAACCCAAACACATTAATTAAAAAAAAACTAAAAAAAAAAAAAAATCAGTCTCATATCAAAAAAGCCACCTAGTGTAAGATAAAAGATAGATAAACTATATAAAGACCAATATTATTATACTCTTATCTTAAATCCTACTTCTTTCTATATTTCTTATTTTTTTAATCTAAAAATCTTATCTACACACAATCCTTCCTAAAGACTTAATGTCTTCACTTGATATTAGTACTTCTTAGATTCTACACTATAAACAACAATTTCTCCTACCAGCACTCTCCAAAGTATCCAAAAAAATAGGGCCCCCACTGCATCAAAAAAAAAGCTAACTAAAAGATGTTAAAGCAAGCAAGAAAAACCTATTATACATCACTTAATAATCATTTTAATATATAAACCAATTAAAACAATTATAAAATAAATTCATATCACACTTCTAACAAGATTTTCAAATAGACCTACCTAATACTACAAAAATATAGATTTTTGTAGTCAATTCATTAAGACTTAACCATTATTTTAGTCTTACAAGACCCCACAAAGATACCATCGCCCACAAGTCAATTATAAAACAATTTAATAAAAAACTATGCCCCTCTCCTGATAAGTTTTATCATCTAAGAGTTATAAATAATTATCATTCTAATAAATTAATTATAAGTTTATCTTAAATAAAAAAATAAAATTATATAACAAACTTAAAAACTTTTAATAAATAAATAAATATTATATCCACCTACAAGCAACAATTTGTCAAAATATAAACCAAAAACAATTTGCCATGAATATAGATACTTATATATTGATACAAATAAAAACTATTTAATATGTTTAATTAAGATAATCTATATATTAATACAAAATTAAATATATAATTGCTCTATTTTACACATGTTTCTACCTCTGTTTATTTATACTAGTCATAATGTTTGTTATAATATATACACAAGTTGTTTTATATAACTTTGTTTATGTATTTTATACAATAATATATAATTAAAATACTGTTGCCTATTCTTGCAATATAAGCTTCACTCTTTCAGTTAACTAAAATTACAGATTACTGCTACTCAAATTTGTCACATAACAGTCAAAATACTCAGGCTTCCCAAAAACACACTAAAATATATCAAATAGACAGGTGTATTCAACCACTTCATAGACCAAAAAAATATAACATTTAAATTTTTATTATCTAAAATTTAGCCATAAAAGACATGACAGCTCCTGACATCACTGTTCCTTTCCCAAGATAATGTTAAACATCATAGACATCTCACAAAAAGATTGTTTTCTTGGGCAAATAATAGCTTGATAGACAAAATAACTACACTTACCCCGACTACTGCTAACATACACACTGTCCAATCTAGACAAACAAGATAAAAGATAAAAACTGCCAAAGCCTCCCTAAATAAGATAAGACAGTCTCTCCCCAAAATGCCCTACTTTTAAAAAGACTTGTCAAACATCCTAGGCCAATAGCCAAAAAAATAAATACTCCTACTATATAAAAAAAATATAAACTGTCCAAATAATTAACTGTCGTTGTCCTCTCCTAAATCTTAAAAGTTACTCTCTCATACTTCCATCCTTCAAATAACATATTTCCCTCTCAAGTCTTAATAGTATTAAAGACTAGTTAAAGTTACTATTACTTCATATCTCAACAAAAAATTCAAATGTTAGATCCTTATTATTCAAAATAAATTTAAACATCCTTAAAACAATCCCTATACATTGCCTCATACCACTATTCTAAACATTAAAACATACCTTATATTTGTTATTTATTAGTTATAACTTTGCTTATGTCAATGCGTTTTCTTCCCCAAACACAACCTTATGATAATCCCTATAATATACAGTCTTATACTTAGTTTGAAACTTTCTTAATTAGACAAAAAATAAAAAAAGAAGAGATGTATTGGGAAGTCAGAATTTACCCAAGTAAACACTTATGACATCAAAAACCTGGATCCCATCTGGGTGCGGCCAGCTTCTCAAAGACCCAGGGCCCCTGAAGTTGCTCACTCTCTCTTTGTTCCAGCATGCCACTGGAAGAAGTGCTCCACTGCATTTCCCCCTGCCCTAGAATCACTTGTTGTACTCATAAGTTTCTCTTTCTCTAATAAATGTTAACTAACTATATTAAGAGCTAGTTGCGGTAGTTCAGCTATACAGACTCATCTTCACTATTGACTTTCAGGATTCTTCAGTTACACACAGAATATTAGAAAGACACTCAACTTTTGCAACAAGCAAATTTGCATAAGTGAATTTGCATATAAATTTTGCATTTGTATCAAAGAAGAGAGATGCAGACATGGATCTGAAGTGTAAGAGGGTCAACTAGAGAAGGATGAGGGGTTGGCCCAATGGAGGCACTGGGTACTGTAGGATATAAGCCCAGATGGATGTTGAAGGAATAAAGGGTGGAGCCAAATACAGAAGGTGAAATCAGCATAGGACATCAGCTTTCCTGGGGCTTCCTTCGTACTCACCTGGCAGCCTTGCCTGTAGCTGACTGCAAGCTTAAGAGGGATACTGGCCTGGCTTGTGCTGTCCTCTGAAAGCATCCTTCCTGGGGCTGAGAACAGAGTTTCTTTTTGTTTGCTTTGTGACTGGTAAGTGTTTGATGTAAGATTAAAGCTGCTGATCAGCTGGAACCAGGCTTCCACAGTCACTGCTTCCAAGAAAAAAATCAAGAACATGCCTTCTTTCTGGTTGGGATTGTTTTCACACAGTGAAAATGTAGTCTGTAGGTTGTCATGACGTGAGAGTGTGTGTCAGCAGTAGCTAGAACCAACCACATCAAGAAAGGAATGAGAATTATTTGACCCCTATTTTTCGCCAAATTATTCACTTGCAATCTATCATATAACGGATTAATATTTATTAAGGGGTTGTATAAACACTCACTTATACAAATGGAACCTTAGGACAATTCTTGGAGATGGAACTGTCCCATACCGGGCTGCTAGTCCATTCTCCAAGAAGGTAGCACACAACAGGAAGATATGTCAGTGTTCCCAGGTCTCAATCAATTCTAGCCACACTCCTTCTGGGTCCTGATTCTCAGGAGCTACTGAAGCTTCCCTAAATAATGCCTGAATCCCACTACACCTATTACAGAAGGTAAGAGTAACTAGTTTTGAGTGTAAAAAAATGGTAACATAAAAACACACATGTGAAAATTCTATAATATAAATATCACATTCCTAACCCATATATACTTTAATAACATTAAAGAAATATCCACCAAGTGAAATACAGAAAAAATATTCTTTACAGAAAGAGGCATTTGTTTTTTACTTTTAAAAGTTTTTCATGTATGAATGTTTTGTCTACATGTGTAGAGATACCACGTGTGTGCAGTATCAGTGGAAGCCAGAGAGGGTGGTGGATCCCTTAGAACAGGATGGTTGCAAGCCACCATGTGGATGTTGAGAATGCAACCCAGGTCCTCAGCAAGAGCAGCCAGTATTCCTAACCACTGATCTATTTCTCCAGAGTTTTGAATTTTAGCTATTTTAGCTAAGAAAATAGAAAGAAGACATGGCACACATAAAAGTTGGGTGATGATGACTCATTTATATAATGTCAGAGATAATTTTGTTTAATGTGTTTGAATTATGGTAATACATAAATTATTTTTATTTTAGTATTCAGATTAAATATGATCAGTTAAAAATGTAGCAAAGTAGCTATCCCTAATGGTTCATAAAATAGTAATTGTGACTTACCGTGCCTATTAGAATTTCTCAGTTAACACATAACCAGAATTTCTTACTGAGGGTGAAATAAATAGATGCTAGTAAGACTTGAGGGTCCTGATATTTAAGAATCCTTTCAATACTTTATAAAAATGAAGTAATAATTCTTAGGTAGAAATCTCTTTAACAACTATTGTAACTGATAGGAAAAAGCAGGAGATTCAATGTTGCTGTACGTGCTTCCCTCACGAAAGAGTGAGGCAAGTGTGAGCTGGAGGAACACTAGAACACCATCTTGCTTCACAGCCCAAGTTGGTGACAATCCAACAAAGTGTGGCATATTTATTTGATGAAATACAACCCAGCAGTGAAATAGATAAGCCTCCTACCATACATAACATTAGTAAATTTTTAATAATATTTAGTAGAAGAAACTAGACTCAAAAGAATATATCTTCTCATATTCTACAAAACCAGTATATGAATCTCAAGAGATGGTTACTTTAGTGCTAGAAGGAGGAGGAAGAGAAAGGTAGTGGGAGGAGATGATGCTAATGTTGTCCTGAATCTTGCTTGCTTGAATATGTTCATTTTCTATTGGTTCAACAATCTGTCTGCTTGGGAATTTTGCACTGTTCTGTGCCTATGCTACACTCCAATGGATGACAGTACAAATTAACAACAATTTACACAGAGAGCATAAAGTCTTTAAAAATCAGGCTAGTTGTCTATAGTAGATGCTTTTGTTTACTGTGTGGGTAGGCAGAATCCAGAGGACTGCCTCGGGTGCTGTTCCTCCTTGGGCACTGTCCACACTGGTTTGGTTTGACTGGGTTTGTGCATGTAATGATTTTTGTTGTGTGGTTGATTGTTTATTTATAGGTTTTTGTTAGGTTTTTGTTGTTGTTGTTATTCACTCTCTGGCTAGGACATGTAACTCTCATGCAGCTAAACTGCCTGGCTAGTGAGCCTCCAGGATCTGCCTGTCTCTTTCTCCAGTGCTGGATTACAAGTACATGCCATGATGACTGGCTTCTTATTTGAGTGCTGGGCTCTAACTCAGGTCCCCATGCTTTCACAGCAAGAAGTTTACCAACCAGGCACCTCCCAGTCCATTTATATACTCAGTATGGTTCTCTTACATCAAGTGACCATTTGGGACTGATGAGCCTATGGAATATTTTGGTTTTGTTTCATGTTTGCTTTTAACATTTCAGTGGCCACCGTGCCATTGCTTTTGCTCTACCCTTACAGAAACAGAGTATGAATAATAACAGAAGAAACTTCAGCAATTAGGCTACAAGTTGTTCTAACATTTTCAGTGTGAGTAGAGCCCAGTTCATGTGGTCTTCACTCAGTGCAGATGAAACTGGTCAAGAATCATCTTATTACCTCTTCACCTTTCATTCAGAAAGCACATATAATGTACTTTTAGTTGTTGAGAAACTGCTAAGTCAAATCAACCAATGGCCTAGTGGATATATTTCTTCCTGGCTCATATACAAGATCCATTAATTTTCTACTTGGTTGTGCTGGTCATCTGTGTTCTTAAAGTGGTCAGTTCTGAAATATATACAAGGAACATTATATGAACTGTGCAGATTGTGTGTGTGTGTGTGTGTGTGTGTGTGTATCGAGGTGGTGGTTTCAAGACATCGCTGCCAAGCTGGGCACGAGGGAGATGGCCGAGATGGACCCCAAGACCATGCAGGACATCACCTTGGTGGTGGAGATGCTCCTGAAGCAGATGCAAGACAAGTTTCAGATCATGTCCAATCAGATTATTGGAAGAATCAATAACATTAACGATCTGGAGAAGAATATTGCTGACCTTATGACCCAGACTGGAGTGAAAGAACTGGAAGGTGAAAACAAGATCGCTCCTGCTCAGAAGAGTTGAAGGCTGCTGATACTCACACTAAATCCAGAACGTTGATTTCCCAAGCCAAGAGAAAACCAAATGGCTTTCTGCAACTAACTACTATGTGTCGACAGGTTTATAAAGCGTGTATTCTTACTACAGCCTGCATATTCCATAGAATGTTCCCCTACACCCCCAGTTTCTCTAACTTAGTATCTTCACATCTTGGTCAGTTGTCTTAACTATTAAACACTAAAACCTTGGTGGTTTCTGCACAAAACTGTCAAACTTTTGAGTGATTTTTAAAGTCCTTTTCCATTGTTCCTTTTGTGGTAGTTACTGTTGATGAAGTGGCTTCTCCCCTGGCAGAAGCCATAATGTGAGATGTTTATTTTTAGGGTTCTTTCATTTTAAGCACAAAGTGACTGTTGAGCCAGCACAAGAGTGTCAGAAGTACTTTTCCAAATGGCCGAGAACATCTGGCAATTGTTTGTGCCGAAGTGTCTGTCAGAGTTTTGCATGAGATTCTAGTGCAGTGTTCATCCAGCAGGATGTCAGAACCCAGTGACCCTGTACTTCTGTCAAGCTGCTGACAGAAAGGGAAGAGACCAAAAGACCTGAGTAAGGTCACTGCCGGTCACATGACTGAGAAATACCCAGTGGCTGGTGGAAGGCTCTGGTTTTTAAATACTATTTTACTTGAACTAAATTCTTGCACAGTGAGTTCTATTATTGACTAAAGAAGACAGATAATAAACTCTTTACATTTGGAATTCCGGTGTCTATAGACTTAGTCTCTAGGCCACTTTTGCTGACCTGGAAGGCAATTCATGTCACTGTCCCCACAAAGTGATTTTATACAATAAAAAAATGAATAATTGGAAAAATATATATCAAGAATTAAATATATAACTATATATGTAAATATGTATCAACAATTAAAAGGAAAGAGGTCATGAATTTGAGAAGGGTCAAAGAGAGTTATATAGATAGGGTTGGAGGAAGGAAAAGGGGTAAAATAATGTTAATTTCAAAAAAAAGTTTGTTTAAATTCAGCCTCTCTCATAGAAGTCCTCTCTAATTAATACAGGATACATGGTCTTGCATCGATTGCTGATCACGTCTCAGATTTGTGTGTGTGTGTGTGTGTGTGTGTGTGTGTGTGTGTGTGTGTGTACACAAAACTGAATTCCTCCATTTCTATCACAGTGTAGCTGAGACTGTTGGTGTCAATACCTTCCCAGCACCAGTTAGGGAGCCTTCTCCACACTTCTTCCTGGAAACGCTCCTCAAACAGCCTTAGTGTCTTCAGAAGCTGCCAGAACTGAAGCTCTGTGGCATCAGTGCCTCCACAAATCCATCTCTCCTTCACAAGTCAGACAAACTGTGGAGATGGCAGAATCTCCTCCACTCTGTGCCCCACCCCGGGAAGGATGCTCCACAATAGCACCCAGACTACAAGACCTCCCTCCCCAGGAATGCTTAACTGTCTAGATCTCACATCTACTGGGGCTCATAGTAACCTTATCTGTCACCTAGCAGAGTCATTTTTCTACCCCTCAGCTTCTGTCTTCTTTTCTCTAAAGTGGGCATCCACACTCTGTGTTTCACTGAGCTGGACTACGGGCACATTGCGGGCAAACATTGAACATAAAACAAGCACTTGGCTGGTGCTTGTATAATTAATAAGCTCTGCCTGCAAAGGTGCTTTTCTCTCTTGCAGACAATACTCACAGTATCTTATATTTGAAGGCCAGAGCTATGCAGCATGTTACACTAATTTGTCTCCAAGATTTGCTGAAGTCAATGTTCAAAGAATTGCAAATGTCTTCCCTATGAGACAGTAATTCTCACTCTCTAGGACTATGTCAATTAGTATGCCCTTTTGCCATTTTTCTTCTAATTCTCAGGTTGTCCATAAAAACTACCCAGTTTTATGAGCTTTCTGAAAACAGTGTCTAAGTAAAGAAGTAGGAAATTGACCATGCCATCACTGATGAAAAGTGCAAGGTAAATAACACGAATTTTTCTTCCCTTATTTCATTTCTACTTGAATTTTTAAACTTCTACTCATTTCTCACAGTGACCACTCTGTCAATAAAATGAACTCTTAGATAACCAGAATGTATTCTTCGTCCTTAAAAATATGAATGTAATCAAAATGGTAACTGAACTCTTTTTTGTTTTTACTTGTAGCAATTTACACATGTATTGACTGACTTTATGTTCAAATATTTTCGCATCACTCACCCTGAAAACTTTTCATTAACACACACAGATATTATACCACTGTACAGTAGTGACCCAAGCTAACAGAATAGCAGTGCCAAGGGTCCATCATTCGCCTCTGAGAGCTTCAGTGGAGTCACCCACTGCTGAGTTCGGTGGCTGTGAAGGAGACTCCTGGGAAAAGCGCTTATTGCACTCTCTGCCTGAGTTGAGACCACGTGATTGGGCACAGCTTTCATAAACTGCGAGGTACCTAACTCATTCGAGCCCTCTTAACCCACCTCCACACGCCGCTCGATTCCAGCATCTTTTCACTGTCTCCTGAGCTTGTTTCCTGAACCCGAATTACCTTCTGTCCACTCATTGTGGTTTAAACTTCCTTTAACTAAGAATCTCTTCAAAAAGGTCAAATGGACCACCATTTGCTGCCCCGTGGCTCACTGTACAGGAGAGCACAGGGGTCTGATGGTCTCCCAGTCTAACGTGCTCCTGCCGAGGAAATACAGCATGTATTATTTGACAGTGAGGGTCCCTGAATATTTCAGAGAAAAACTTACAACAATGTCAGTGCCAAAGTATAGTTAGGGATTTTATACTTGAAATAAATGCTCTCTACAGCCAGAGACCCAAGTTTTAATCTAAAACAGCTCCTCCTAATTTTATTTTTCCAATATTTAGTCTAGTTTGAAAAGGAAGGAAACTAGCTGAACTTCAGAATATGATTCCAGAAAGTTAACTTCACAATTCTTCTATAAATCTAAACGCCGAATGCTTTAAATATTACTCAAGCAGTATAGAATCTCTAAGAGCTTTAGTCTTTCATTAGCCCCATCTCACATGTATCATCTATGGAAAGGAAGCATCTGCATCAAATGGAAGATTTTATTAAACCTTTCAGAAGCACATCTCTCCTGCTCAAATCAGAGCACAAAACACCAGCCCAAATGTTTGACTCTCAGAGCAGATTTCACTATCTTTTACAACAATACTCTAACTTCATAAAGCTGAGGTTTAAAGTTATAGAACAAGAGAATGCATTTCCTTTGAAAACACATCTATTCCTTGAGTAGGTGGCTATCAAATAAAGCAAAATTGTATCAAGACTGATCAAGGTTCATTCAAGCTAATGGTTTGCTGAGTAATTAACCAGCTATTAGTCCAGATGTTCTTCAAGCCACAAACCAGCCACGAGAAACTGAGGTTAAATCTGGGTCCTCTATCAAGGATGTAAAACAAAGTCCTCACAATAAGACTGGGCTTATGATCTATAGTCAATAATACTGGAAGTCATATGGGACATTCAAATGAAATAGGAATCTGGGAAGTTACAGGAAAGCATACAGAAAGGAATGTCTACATTAGAATTATGTTGTTGTATTTTTGTTCGTGGTAATGAATCATGCTTGAGATTAAAAAATTTGAGTTGGAGGTCTTGATCTTCAGTTAACAGCACCTGTTACACTAGCAGGGGACCTGGGTTCACTTCCCAGCACTCACATGATGGTTCACAACCATCCATAACTCCAGCTCCAGGGGAACCTTCCAGATAGCAGGTACATGCCCAGTACACATACACAAAGTAAAGCACTCATACACATAAAATAAGCATAATAAAATAAAAATAATTTCAGTTTTGGAAATAGGTGGGTAGAGTGCTTGCCACACTAGCATGAGGACCTTAATTAACATTTCCATAGGCCATGTAACAGCTCATGACTGTAATTCATGTTCCCATGGCAAGATGGGAGGTGAAGGCAGGAGAATCCCGGGAAGCTGGGGGCAGCTAGCCTGATGCATGAGGCAGCAAATGGCAAGAGATCCTGGTAGAAATCAAGAAACAACAAACAGTACCCAAGGTCATCCTGGGGCCTCTACATACATGCCACAGCATGGCAAGGCATGCACTCACATACACACACACACACATCACCCAAGCTCATCGTGGGGCCTCTACATATATGCCACAGCATGGCAAGGCATGCACTCACATGCGTACACACACATATCACCCAAGCTCATCGTGAGGCCTCTACATACTCAGCATGGCAAAGCACGCACTCACATGTACGAAGCTATCTGTCTCTTAGACAGTTTTAACTTCAGCACTGACTCTTATACCCAGGAAAACAGACGTGATGAAAAAGAATTTCAGATTTGGAAACTCTGAGCCTCTTTATCTCACTCTCAAGCTATGAGATCATTTCCTGGCATGAACTCCTGCAGTAGGGACTGAAGGTAGATGGAGGGCAGTTAGTGAGTCATTTATAGAAAGGACTCACACACACACACTCACACACACACACTCACACACACTCACACACATACTCACACACTCACACTCACACACATACTCACACACACTCACACACATACTCACACACACACTCACACACTCACACACACTCACACACATACTCACACACACTCACACACATACTCACACACACTCACACACTCACTCACACACTCAAAGACTCACACACATACTCACACACACTCACACACTCACACACACACACTCACACACTCACACACACACACTCACTCACACACTCACACACTCAAAGACTCACACACATACTCACACACACTCACACACACTCACACACTCACACACATACTCACACACACATATACATATACACAAACTTTTTAAAGTTTATAACTATTGTAAGCAAAGGAGCATTTAATGTGAGGGAACCCTTCACAGGAATTAAAATATTCAACAGAGAAAAACAAATTAAATTGTGCTGCTTCCAAAATCCCCATTTTAAATTACAACTTTAACTTTCACTGGTGAATGACCTCTTTAAATCATCGCATTAATTTTAGATACAATAAAAGCCTGAAGATTAAAATATACTTGACAATCTCTTCTGAAGAAGTCAAGGCTGTGATCTCTAATATTTTTTCTACTTATAGTCTGAAATGATCTTTTTAGAGTGACATAGTGATTTAAAAAAAAAAAAAGCATATTGATTCAATTCTACCCAATCATAATGAGCCATGATCTCTTTCATCTGTAAAAAAAAATTAAGTCAGAAAATCAACAAGGTCTATTGGGCCTACATCACATGTACCATTTGAGCACATTACAAAAATATGTCCATTAACTTGCTTTTTCAAGTATTTGACTCTCCAAGCACAGAATTCTGCAGCATGTTCTCCAAGAAGTCAGGAAAAAAGTACAGCAAGAGGTCAGGTGAAGACATGTGAAGCTGGAGGAGGCTTTCTTACTAAGCAGGGATCGCTGAAGACTATGTAGGATCTAGTCATAGGAAAGAACCAATCATCCCTTTTGAGCAGTAGGTCCTGCTACATAACATGCTTTGTGCGAAGATGCCACTACTGGAAAAGATTAGAGGAAGTAGAAAATCCTGTGTGCTGCTGCTGGTGGGAATTCAAAATGAGTCAGTTTTCGTGGAACACTAGGGTAGATGTTTAAATATTACATACAGGATTGCCAAACCATCTAACAGTCCCATTTCTGAATTAGCTGAAAGGGTTGAAAGTAAGGTCTCCAAAAGAAATCACACTTCCACATACGTCAATAAGTGAGTGAATAAACAGTGTAAATTCAAAGAAATAGAAGAAACGGTGGCTGCTGCGCAGCTGAGGGGCAAAGGGAGGTGAAAAGTTGTTTAGTGAAGATCCAGCTTCAGATCAGAAGACGAAGGCCATCTAGAGATCAGCGGCGCAAACCTGTGAGGGCAGCTAAAGCGTAAGACGACCAAGATGGCTCATTGTACTTATACATGGTACCCAAGAGTTTAAACGATTCACAACGTGAGAAAAGCTGGATCAAGGGTGGGTGGGTGGGTAAGATTTGACAGGCCAATGAGAAGATAGCTGCTGTCAGGTGATTTAGCCCCACCCACTAGTATGGGGCGCTCCACGTCACAGAATGTGGCACCTTGTCTCCAAAGGATGAATAAGAGTGCCCTGCTCATAAGTAGATTGTGAGGCTCATTAAGCCATGTATGTAAAAGAATGGCTCTTTGCAGAATTTTAGCTAAAATATGAACATATACAGTAATTTGTTGGGTTTATTGGCCACCTATGTACACATACATGCATAGAGAATCTTTTGACTCAAGGCTTGTCTCTCTCATATGTATCATACCTACTGTCGATAGCATTTCTCTGGTAGAATCCGAAGTTCTAAGCCCCAGTTTGAGAATGCCATAAATGCAGAGTCTTACCATGCTTTTTCAAAACATGTCCGTAAAATGCCTTGAAACAGTCCTGTGAGCACTGTAAAAAGTCATGAATCTCCCCTTCCGCCGCAGAACAGCCATCTTCCTTGCCTCTCCCCAACAAATCCTCCTGAATATTCAAGTGAATTCTGAAACTAATGTACCTTACAGTTTGGGGTGATAATGTAAACTTGGATTCCTCTTTCACAACCCTGGAAGTAACTGGGTTTTCATTCCTTCATCAAGATGAAATGAAGCTCAGATTTCATGCAGTAATTCCACTTCGTTTTTCTAGGAAATAAAGGAGTTAAGCACATCCTAGGGGAGCACTTAGACTGGTCCTGGGCTCACTTCATTGGACTCTATGGCTATCATGAATGCAGATGGGAGCAGGAGCTGTGCTACCCAGGGCCTGTCAACACCTGCTATTTAGATAACTGGAGGAAGTGGACCCACAGGCATGGGGTTACTTCATCATTTACACCCTGACATCTCAGATCCTGTGCCACTGTGAGCTTGTCTTTTTCTTTAAAGTAAACACTCAGCCTTGGGAGGAAACAGCCTTGAAATTCCTGCCTGAAGAATTTTCACTTTTAACAGCCTGCTTGTCTTGGATGCACTTTTGGGGAGACTGGGTACTTTGTGTGTGTTTATTCTCAATGTCTGTTTTCAGAAAAGGGAGAGAAGTGGTAAGAATAGGTCAGAATGTTATCTTAGGAGAGGTTTTTCCTGTTGTGGGAATGTCTTTCTATATGCTGTGAATATCATTCTTTAAATAAAGAGACTGTTTTGGCCTATGTGGGCTCCGGATAAGTAGGCAGAGGAATGGGGGCCTAGGTAGCAGAAGGAGGGTGGAATTAAGACAGACACTATCCAGCACAGAGAGAATCAACATGAAAAGGGACACAGGTGAGCCACAGGCGACATGGCAGGACAGATGAATGGAGATGGGTTAAATTAAGATGAAAGAGCTGGCTAGCTAGCAACATGCCTGAGCCATAGGCCAAACAGCATGAAATTAATGTAAGTGTCTGTGTATGTTTCTTTAGGACTTTAGGATTGCTGGTCCAGATAAGCAGCAAATCTGAACTGAGGACTAGGCAGGCCAGAAACCTCCTGTTACATTTTTTTCTGCACCACAATTTCAAAAACCATCTCCTACCTGAATGCCTGCCTTAGGTCCTGGAATGGAAGCATGCCTGTAGACTTGTCACATGCACAGTGTGAGTAGCCCACCCAGCATCTGGCTTGCTGGGGTCTGCATGTGATCTGTCTGCTTGGCCTGTGACATTTAAAGAGAAGTCTGGAGTTTACAGAAAAATAACAAAAATAAGAAGCAAGTACAGAGGCATGGGAGTGGAGAGAAGTTTGCACCAGGGACATTACCGGTCCCATCCCCTCAGCACTTAGAACTGCAGCGCCTCCTGAGACAAAGTCATGTGCCACCTGCACGGCAGAGAGCTGGGCTGTCCAGGGACGTCAGGGTTGAAACAGCACTCACGACACCAGCTTGGGTTTCATGCAGGAGGAGCTTTTATTCCACAGCACTCTAACAGCTTTTATACCCTCACTAGCCATTGCAAAACTTGGGGTCAAGGAAGGGTCACCCTGTACCAGGAAGCTAATCAGCACAAACAGCACTGAGGAAAACCACAGTAAGGGGTGAGAACGCATCACAAGTCACATTCTCAGGAAGCACAAACTGCAAAACAACTGAGGGGAACAAAAGGGCACTTTTAAGTTCAACCATGGCTTTGCAGCCAGGTTCCAACAGTCATGCTTCCATGTTTGCCTAATGGCTTTGAAGTTCTGTGACATAGCCCACAGCACCTGCCATTCAATGTCGACCTCACTGGAACAAAGCTTAGAAGGCCTCCCACCTGTTCCCCAACTCCTAAGTCCCTCTTGACTCTTCCAAGACCATCCTTACCACTCCCCATATCCTACTCTCCCACTCTCTATTCACCAGAAGGTCTTAGGAAAACCAAATATATAAACCTAGAGCCGGAGAAGCTTCTACTGAACAGTAGTAGCCAATATATTCATTTATCTACAAATATTCACTTTAATTCTGTCTTGCTTGAAGAATTGTGATAGATTTCTGGGACCCACAAATCAAACACGAAGAGATCGAAGGGTTTTCCTGGTGCTTGATCTGGTGTGAAAGGCAACCATACAGTGTGTTAGAGCTTCACAATGCGAGAGAAAAGCGCAAAGCTGAGAGGTAAGCATAGACTCTTAGGACTTGGCTGAAGTTAAAGATAAATCAATCAGAGAAGACATTTCAAAAGAATGACATTTGATGATAAGTGTTTAAAGAGGCAGTTCCCTCATGTTGGGGCATGGGGAGCCTAGACCTGCATATGTCCTGAAGTCTGGTATAAAGGGTAACAAAGAGTTAAAATGAGTGTAGAGAGATTTGAAGCTAAGGTCAAAGGTCAAGAGTGACACATGGCCGTTTCCCTTAATAAGATGGGCAAGCATTAGAGCAAACAGTCATGGCCATGTGATGTTTGCTTTTCCCTCATTCAGACTGGGTCTCATCATATAGCTCGGGTTGACTTCAACTTGTGACACATCTGTCTCAGTCTTCCAACTGCTTGGATTTAGATGGTATGTCTCCACACCTGGCAACATGTTTTTAATGAGTCCCCAATGCACAGTTTGTTTTTTTTAATTTCCGACTGGTCTTTTCTTAATTTCCTCCTGGGATGGTGGGACCCAGCAACAAGGGAAATGACCTGGGGACTAAGCCAGCTGGGACATTTCCACAGTGGAGAGCGCTCCTAGGGATGGAGAGACCAGAAGCAAGCAACCATCACTCCCTACTGGTACATGGCTAGCAGAATCCAGAAACTCCACAAAGAAAAATATGGCTGGTCTGCAGACAGGTGACTGGCTTCAGAACAGATATCTGAGACACAATGTGGCAGCATCAGTGGGAATCCTGTGAATGTGATCTGATTCTCCTAGCTTCTTTCTGCTGTGGTGCTGGAGTCTATTGACCTCATGCTCCTTGGATCTGTGACATTTCTCTACATCCTGCATCATTCCTTCATTCTCTCTATGGCCTATCTTCTTTCACTATGTCCAGTTTTCAAATGAACACTCCAACCCAAGTTTCCTCTCCTCCTGAACGAACTGTTTCTTTCTCCTGCCTTGTTACCACCAGTGTTTAGATTTTCACTCACTTGAGTAGATCAACCTCTCTCAAGTGTAGTACACCCAGAGTGTACGCCTTTCTTACTCTCCTCGATGCACACACTGGCAGCCTTTCAACTGTTCATTCCACATCATTCAGAAAGTCCTCCCTGGCCACCATTCCACTGTCTACATCATGACCAGGGGCTCCCCATCCAGCTCAAACATCCTTTACTCAGCATCTTCCTTTACAGCAGCCTTTGTCTTTCTGACAGGCAATTATTTGAGCGGATGAGAAAATACTGTATTTTTAAGACCATTTAATGGAACTGTATAATGAATCTGGATACCAGAGAGGATTCATTTTTCATTAAAGAAAAAGAAGGCTTTTTGCAGGAAAACTCATCTATAAATAGATGCTTCATGGAGTTTGCCTCCCGAGACAGGAAGCTTGTGAATCTTGTTGTCTTTGATTTTCCTTCTTTAATACTTAGCTTTTTCACTTCTTAGTCCTGGGAAAGTGGGGAAGAGAGAGAGTAAAATTCAATTTTGCAAACTAGGCCACAGAAACATGAAGCAGATCATGGTTTGGACACAGCTGTGGCAGAGACTCTAATGGGAAAGTGACTGATAGACCCTACAGTGGCTTTCAGAGTGGATGTAGCCTTTCCAGCAGCCTTAGAAACCTGAAGACAGACATTGGGATAACTGTAGTAACATCAGGAAGAACTGATGTAGTTTAGTTTAATCAATAATGGAATGACAGAGCAGGGGATCATGGCAGATGCTCAAACTGTTAGTCAGCATTGGGATGCTGGGCAGCAAGACCACAAGTTCAAAGTCAGCCCGGAGATAGCAGGTCCCATCTCATTAAATAAACCATGGCTGTGCCGAGATGTGTGCAGATCCTGACTGGGTGGTTCTTGTGACAAGATCTGAATACTGAGTTGACTTAATGCATTCTTCATCATTTTAGTTTTTAGGACTCTGAATTCTATCCTCAAAGTAAAAAAAAGTGCTGAAAGGTGAACAATGTGACCAAATTTATGTTTTAAAACATCCATTCTCAAATACAGAGTGGATAGCATTTGCAGGCCCTTGAAGAGGAAGTTACTGAAACTGCACGGACCTATTGATGATGGTCTGGACAGTGCTGGCAGTAGAGATGGAAGTTTTACGTTTTAAGAGGTGGAAACAGCTATTGATGATCTGTGATAGGTAGCTGAACATAAAGAAAACAAATACATATATAAAGATGGCACTTGAGTTTCAGAATAGACAGTGGGAGCTTCCCTTAAAATAGCTCAGAAAAACAAGCAGGCTTGGAGGAGCCTGTTGAATTTGTGGGAGCTTTGGTGCAACCAAAAAAGAAATATGGACTCAAAATATTTGTCTCCAGACTGAAGAATAAAAATGCAATTGAGGCCATTATAATCCAATAAAAAGATGAATAACCCAATTAAAAACTAGATAAACACAGAGACATTTCTCCAAAGATAAAGTACAAGTGTTCAGAAAGGATGTGGAAAGAGGTTCAATATTATCAGCCATTAGGAAAATGTAAATCAAAACAGCAGAGAAATACCATATCACTCTCACTAGAATAACTATAATCAAGATAGATAAAAAGCACTGGCAAAAATATTTTTTAATAAAAAACAAATGTTCCTATAATGTCAGCAAGAATGCAAAATCTTTCATCCACTTGGGAAATCAGTTTGGAAATAAGAGTTGGAATGTTCCCTAGAAACCCTTAGATATGTATTCAAGAGAAACTCAAAAATATAGCCACATGGAAGTGTTCATTGTCATAGCCAACCTGTGCTCCATCAATTGGTGACTAGATTAACAACTGTAGCAAATCAATAAAATAAAGTATTAAATAAGGAGTATGCAGAGGCTGGGGCAATGGCTCAGGAGCGACAGCACTTGCTGTGTAAGCAGGAGGATGTGAGTTGAAATTCTTATGTAAAAGATAGACTCGGCTGTTCAGTATCTGTGACCCATGGGGCAGGTTCAGGGTGATTGCAGGTAGAGGCTGGAGGACACACAGAAGCTCATGGACCAGCCAGCCTGGTGCACAGTAAACAGCAACAAAGACAATGTCTCACAGTAGAAGGCAATGACTGACACCATAGCTGTCCTCTGACCTCACACTTCATGGTCTGTGTTCATGTGTATGAATGAAATAGTCAATAAAATAAGATTTTATTTTAAAAATAATGAAATATTCCTATTATATCATGGATAGACATTGGACATACTTTACAAAGTAAACAAAGGCATATACAGAAACTACATGTTATGTGGGTCACTTATATGAAATGCCCATAATTTGAAAATATATAGAGAAAGAAAATAGAATGGCGTCTGAATCTGGGAAAGAAAAAGGAAATGGCAAAAACTAAGTGTTCTACAAGGTTCTAGCCTGGATTTTCTGGGACTGGACCAAAGGTTCAGACCCACTCTCTGCCCTGCTTAGCCTCAAATAATCACACACAGGCTTATATTATTTTTGCACTGATTGACCTAGGGCCGAGGCATATAATTTGCTAACTCCTTCATCTCAACTCAACCCATCTTGTTCAGGCACGTGGCTCAGTACCTTTGCTCAGAGCAGCATTTCAGCTTCTTTACCCTGTGTCTGCTGAGTCTCCCTGTCATGTCTGTGGCAGTTCTCTCTGGTGGCTCTGCCTGGCATCTGTCTGGTACCTGTGCCTGCTTTGAGATGTTCCTGAGTTTTCTTAGCCTGGTAGCCCTGCCCACATTTCCTATTTGCCTTTGGCCAATCAGCTTTCATTAAACCCATAGGCAGGACAAATATTTACATTACCAGCATAATCCCACTATAACTAAGCATAGCTTCCTTGTAATTAATGAAAACATTGTGAAATCCATTAAGGGGATCACTGACCAGTTCTGCGAACATATAAAAAAAAAAAAAAAAAAAAAAAAAAAAAAAAAAAAAAAAAAAAAAAAAAAAAAAAAAAAAAAAAAAAAAAAAAAAAAAAAAAAAAAAAAAAAAAAAAAAAAAAAAAAAAAAAAAAAAAAACACTGGATTATGCACAGCAAGAGAGTAAATTGTAGGGCAGAGGTTTCTGCTGCTCTCAGCTTTGGCCAGAGAAGGAAGGTTCTGGCCTGAGTGCTGAGCTGTGAGTGGGGCAACTGTACCAACCTCCCCATTCAAGGTTTATTATATGTTCACAGAATTGCTCAGTGGTCATCCTCATGGCATTGGCAAGCAATACAAATAGGGCTTTTCTTCAGAAAGCCAGTTCTCCCTGACTGCGGTACAGAAATATCAAACCATTCATGCATTGCTTCGGTACCTCCTCACCCCTGCTCTGTGGTACAGGTTCTATTTTAGCTGCACTTTAATATAAGAAAACTAGCTCCCAAGGAAACTTGATGGCTTACTCAAGGTCACAAAGATTTTAATGACAGCACCAAGACTCAAAGCCAGACAATCTGGCTCCAGAAACATTTGAAAAAAAAAAAAAAAAAAAAAAGGCATGGCAAGAATGTCAAGGAATGAGAGAGCTTCCAGAAAAGGAGTGTGGGAGATGACAGATGCTATGGAAGAGGGTCAGACAGCAAACAGTCAAGTGTCCTGTGGATTAAGCAAATGGTGAGTCATCAGTGCCCTTGGTAAAGGCCTCTCGAGTGGTCAAAATTTCTGAATGTTTTTTAATAAAAGAGAAGAGTTGAAGTGAAGGGGTTAAACACTCCCAGCCTCACAACTGAACTTAGGTTTCAGTTCTCTGAGAAGGGCAAAACAGGTGTTTCTCCCACAAAGGGCCATTTATCCACAGTACCCTTGGATTCAGGGACAAGGCCAGAGCCAGCCTCTCAAGGACAAATCCAGAAGCCCCCTTCTGACCACATCTAAACTTGCCCAAGCTTGTGAAAATATGTCCAAAAAGAATAAAGACTACTGAAGTAGCATGAATTTGGGTTGCAAGTAAAGAAGACTCTGAGCCAAATATCAGGGGAGGGCTGAAATATCAGAGAGAGGAAGTACCACAGTCAATTCTCACCCAGCTATCTTGCAACTTCCTCAGCCTCACACCTGGTCGCTTCTGCCAGTCATTTCTAGCAGTCACTTCTGATCCACCAGCCCTTATATACCCTATTCCATGCAGGTTAGGATTAAAGGTGTGTAGCCTTGAACTCACAGAAACAGAAGAAGTTCTGTCCCTGGAGTTATGGGATTAAGGGTATAGATCACCACTCCCGGTTTCCCTGTGCTGGGATTAAAGGTGTGTGTGTCTGACTCAGCTATTTATCCTTGTATTCAAGAATCAAGGACTTCCTGAGCTGTCTGCCTAGGATTTGACTGTGTGGTCTCTCTGATATCCCAGGATTTATTAAATATCTACAAATGTCCACAGACTACACCTCAGCCAATTAAAAGTATACTAATAAAACTGCTGCTTGCTTAAACAAAGATGACCTAACTGTCCCTGGAACTCCCCTTTACTCTGCTTAAAAGGAATCTTCCCGTTTCTCTCAGGGTCGCTGTTGTCATTTTGTACAGGTGAATGACCTCCCATGCATGCTGGAGTATTAATAAACACTCTTTGCTTTTACATACTATTTGAGTCTGAGGCCTCCTTCAGTGTTTCCTTGGACCCTGCAGAAGGACTATGGCATTTGTTTTGCTCCCTGAATTTCTTCCTTCAATGAACACAGGAATTTTCCCTGATTAGAGCAATTATGTAGTTTAAAAATCCTCAGAGGGCTGGAGAAATGGCTCAGTGGTTAAGAGAACTTGCTGCTCTACCAGAGGTTTGGGTCCCAGCACGCACATTATGATCATCAGTAACTCCGGATACGACACTGTCTTCTGGCTTCCACAATACTGAATGCACATGGTGCAAAGGCACAAATGCAGGCAAAACATCCATGCACATAATATAAAAATACAACATTTTTGGTTTTGTTTGGGGAAGGTGAGTTTTTCTTTTGTCATTGACATTTGCTATATGAGGTGGTGATATATGTTTAATAAAATTAATCTGGAATATCAGATGAGAAGTAACCACAGAGCCAAGCCATAAAGGTCAGGGAGTGGTGACCTACACTTTCAATCCTAGCTTTAGGAGTGTGGTGGAGGGAGGGAGCGAAGAGGGATTCTCAGCTTTCCCAGACACTTCTTTGGTGGCCTGAGAAGAGAGAGGTTTGCAATTGGAGGATTTCGTGGATAGAGGCCTGAGAAGTTGGCAGGTGAGAAGTGGCTGTGCTTTGTTTCTGTATCTCTCTGATATTTCAGCTTTTCACCAATATCTGGTGTTGCACAAATTCTAGTTGTATTAAAACAAAACAAAACAAACAAACAAAAAAACTCTCAGAACCAGATATCGGGGAAAGGCTGGAATATCAAAAATAGAAACACCACAGTCAAATCTCACCCAGCTGTCTTCCAGCTTCCTCAGCCTCGCTCCTGGTCCCTTGCTGCTGTTTTCCTACATGGCCTCCCAGCTGTATTCCATCCAGGTTAGGATTAAAGGCATGAGCTACTATTTGGTAGTCAGCCTTGAACTCACGGAGACACAGAAAGATCCCTGTCTCTGGAGTTTTATTAAATATGTAACATATCACCACAGGGAACTGTTAGTTGGATTGAAGATTCTTTCACCACATCCAACAAAAAGCATTTTTTAAATGTGTTTGTGTGAGTGCCTGTGTGTATGTGTGTGCCCCACATACATGATCCCAGAAGCCAGAAGAGGACATCAGATCCTCTGAAATTAGAGTTACACAAACTTATTAACAATCTGATGTGGGAGCAGGAAACTGACCATAAATCTGCTATGAGAACAGCAAGTGTGCTTACATCTGATCCACCAGCAGGAGGCAGATAGGAAGGTAAATGGAAATGGCAGGGGCTTTTTAAACATCAAAGCCCACCCCAAGTGATGAACCTCCTCTAACAAGGTCATGTCTTCTCCATGCTTCCTCCAAGGCTATGACTCCAACAAGACTACATTTCCAAAAGGCCATATCTCTTAATCATTCCCAAGAAATTCTAACTAGGGAATAAGAATTTAAGCATATGCTCCTGTGGGGGGCATTCTCATTCAAACCACCACAATGCCTATGCCCACTCAATGGCTTTACACAGCTTGACCCAGAGAAGAAGAGATTCATGATGCAGTTAAAAGTGGCCATCTCTCACTGCACAGAAACCTGGAAAAACATGAGCAATATCTTGTGGATTAAATGAAAAGTTCAAGTCAAAGTTTCTATAAACTTTCACTACAATTTATGGACATTGAATTTTTGGCATTTCAAGTTAGCCTCTTATAGTAAGATTATGTTCTGGTATGTTGTAAATATTTGTTCTTCCTACTGGTTTAATAAAAAGCTGATTGGCCAGAGGCAGACAGGAAGTGTGGGTGGGAAGAAAACTCTGGGAACAGGAAGAGCAGAGCACGGACACCAAGATAGAAGCCAGCAGATGCAGAGGAAAGAAGACAACCATGTTGCTCTGAGAAAAGCTACCAAGCCACATAACTAAACAGATTAATGGAAATAGATTGAGTTAAGATGAAAGAGCTAGCTAGCAATATGTCTGAGCCATAGGTCAACAGCATGAAATTAATATAAGCTTTTGTGTGATTATTTGGGGCAAACTGACAGTGGGGCTGAGAGGTAGTTTGATCCTCTAGGCTAGACGGGAAAGTCCAGGCCAGAAACTTCTTATTACAGTCTCTCTTTGTATGTATTTTCAAAATTAGTATCATTATACCTGAGAAAGCAGAAATGTGGAGGCTTCTGAAGGACTTGTGCTTGGCACACAAATTATATCTAAAATTCTGATTGCCACATCCCTAAGTTTATTTTTTTTGTTTCATCCTCATTCATCTACATATCATTCATTTTACACATGTGCATATATAAAATATATTAAATTTATACATTTCAATGCACATTATGACTGCTACTAATACATATACATCATAACTTGATCTAAAAATAAGACTGAATATTTCACAAGAGATCAGGTAAATATTTGAGATATCTATCATATCTTTAGTTCAAATATTTTTTCTTTCTGAGTGAGAAAAATAAACATGTTTGTTAATTTGTGTTCCTTAAAAAACAAATGTCTGCTTCTATAATTATGATGACTTATTCCCTTTTAGAAACATAATAATTGTTTCAATACATAATAATTGCTTCAAATATGTGTTTAAATTACTCAGCTATGTCATTAATACAAGCCGGTTCTTTAGCTTAAGTACATTGCTTATGAATACTGAAGGTTTGTAGACTGTTTTAGAAACATTTATGGTCCAACTTCTTCCCCAGTAGTGGCCTCCTCATTGGCCTCCTCCCTCTGTCCACCTTTCTTCCTCCTCTCCTTTCTTCTTTCTTTCCTAAGATTTATTTGTGGGGCATGGTGGCATTCACCTTTAATCCCAGATCTGGAAAGGCAGAGATATGCAGATCTCTGAGTTCAGTGTTAGCCTGGTCTACAGAGTGAGTTCAAGAAAAATCCAGGGCTACACAAAGAAACACTTTTTTATTTTTTATTTTTCAAAAATCAAACCAAGCATAGCAAAACCAAACCAAATCTATAGCATGAATTCTATTTGGTATATAATAAAAACTTGAAGCCAGATTTTGGTGATGTGCTGTATATTTAGTAAAACCTGGAATATCAAGAGATCAACCCACAGTCAAACTAGGCAAAGACAGCACACACCATTAGTCCCATCACTTGGGAGATCATTCTGGATCTCAGAGAGTTCAAGGAATAACAGAGCAGTGGTAACTCACATTTTTCCCAGCAAGGGGATCCAGAGGATCTCTATGAGTACAAGGCCAAGCAGCCAGGCAGTGATGGCACACACCTTTAATCCCAGAATGGGGAAAGCCGGGAGTAGTGACCTATGCCTTTAATCCCATAACTCCAGAGACAGAGATCTTTCTGTGTTTCTGTGAGTTCAAGGCTGACTTCCAAATAGAGTAGTTCATGTCTTTAATCCTAACCTGGGTGGGACATAGCTGGACGAGACAGGTATTTAAGGCAGGCATAGGAAGACAGCAGCATTAGAAGTGACCCAGAGCGAGGCTGAGGAAGCTGGAAGACAGCTGGGTGAGATTTGACTGTGGTGTCTCTCTCTGATATTTCAGCCTGTCCCTGAGTCTGGCTCTGAGTCTCTTTCAGTACAACCAGAATTCAAGCTACAGTTCCCCTTCCTTTCCTATTATAAAAGTGCGTGTACAAGGAAATGATCAAGATGTTGACAAAAACAGAGCTCATACATCAAAGGAAATAAAAGATAGTTCATTCTGAAGCCAAATATGAGTGGAGATGGTCCAGGAACACACATTATGTTCAATGTGCCAACAGTTTCAGGAAGTTTTTATAGAAACAGAACAAAGCAAATTATAAATCAAGACCCTGTAAATAGTACATTTGTGGAGATACCAGATAGGCAGGCTACACTAAAGCAGGGAATGCTTAGCTATAGGTCACAGGTGTTGGCTGATGACATTCTTAGCCTGTGGGGGGTGGACTCTTGGATGTGTCTGTACATTCTAAAACAACGGTTCTCAACCTTCCTAACACTGCAGTCCTTTAATACAGTTTATGTTGTGGTGACTCTGATCACGAAATTATTATTGTTGCTACTTAATAAGTGTAATTTTGCTACTGTTATGAATGGTAATATAAATACCTGTTTTCCAGTGGTCTCAGGTGACTCACAGGTTGAGAACTACTGCTGTAAAGGATGTGGCTAATAGTAGCAAGGATGACACTCTAGTAACCAATGCCTATTAAGAGGACCAAAGATAACCCAAGATAATTTTAGCTCCCAACCTATAATGTTCCAGCTTTCCACAATCAAACAACCTTATGGGGCATATATCATGGGTATGGCCCCTTTCTGAAGACTTCAGTTCATGAAGCCCTTTGGTTTCAAATCAGAAATAGTGTTTCTGGCTGCATTCTTTGACAGCACAGGAACTGGGAGGAGGGTTTTCTAGCTCATATATCACTGTCAGCCTTTATTTATCTAGACTTAAATGATGCAAGCACTGGGCCATTAGTGCTTCTTAGGCTATGATCTTGGCCAACCAGTGCAAAATTTTCTTGATATTGTAAAATCCTATTCAACCCATGTATGCAAGAGATTTGATAAATAATAGCTTTTGATTCAGCTGTAGAGTATTTCAGTTGATATCTTGGAATATACTGTCTATTGTGGAGTTATAACAAAGAGAAAGTATATACATAATCTTTTAATTGTAGCTATTTCCATTTTGCTGAACTAAAAGGCTTATTTTAATTTCAAAACCAAATGTTAATAAATCTAGATTTAAAGCAAGGAAAACAGGAAGTCTCCGGAAGCTTCAGTTAAGCTTCTAAGACCTCCATGATTGGGGTGGATTCACACATTTCTCTTCTGAAACTGCACCCAGGCTTTCGGTGCATGTTAGTAATTCTTTATAGAGGAATACAAAGAAAAATGTTATTTAGCAGTTTCATTTTCTATTGTAAAATGCCTTCATCTACTGTATTCCAAGTGTTGAAGATTTAATATTTCAATATCAGCCAGGCATTTGGAGCACAGAGTTAACGCTATGAGAAGTTGGCCATTGGCAACCATTGCCTTCCCTGCAGCAAAGAAGGAAAATGATAGCCATTGCCATGCACAGAGAACTAGAGAGTGTCAGAAAAATCTCTTTATCTCTATCTCAAAATGGATTGGCCTTACCTTCCTTTCTGTCATCTATTAGATCTGGATGCTTACTTAGTAAGACAATCTAGTCATTGTGGTTTGTGTGTGTGTGTGTGTGTGTGTGTGTGTGTGTGTAGTGTGTGTGGTATGTGTGAATCCTTGTGCCATGGTACACACGTGGAAGTCAGAGAAGAACTTTGTAGGATTGGGTTTTTTTTTCCTTCTATATTTATATGGGTTCTAGGGATTGACCTCAAAAGGTCATCAGGCATTTGTGGTAAGCACCATTATTCATTGATCCATCTTACTAGTTCTTGTTTATTTTTTAAAGAAATTATTAGTTCTACTGAAGCCCCTCTTCCCTCTCCCTCCCTACACTGTCCTCCTGCACCTTCTCCCTCTTGTCATCCTATGCCACTTCTGTGATTAGGGTGTCAGTCTTGTCTTGACATCTTTGGTCAGTGGATATATTCATTATTTGAATCAGTATTTCCTTGTTATCGACCCCTGCTCCTTCTATGTAGTATATTTTCTATTTCAGTTTGTAGTATTTAGAAGCTCAACTAAGTAAAATGTATTCCAAAATAAATTAGAGTGTTTTACACTGATTTTTTTCCAGGTCATAATTTTAAAAGTGTGACAGAGTAGTGCTGTATGGCTAGAGTCTGTGACCATATTTAGAAGAAGTACCCTGCCTCCTGAGCAATGCGGGTCCTGTCGTGAAATGTGTTCCCTTCTCTCCTGCACCTGCTGCTCTCACTGCACCACACACTGATGGGAGGCTTTAAAGATAAGCACGGTGCAGACTATAACTGTCAAGTGTAACAGGGTGGTAGGCGGGTGGGAGAATCGTTTGGCATGGCATGAGGGGGGGCTGAGGACTTTGCTCCTTCCTCCTGCTTTTCCTGTCCGTCCAAAAATGCTTCAAAAATAATAAAATCTATTCAACAGTTTTAACATTTTCTATTGCATTTATTAGCTCAGTAAAGAGTTTGAGTGTTTTATGGCTTCTAAGTGTTAAAATGTCCAAGACTGGTTTGTACATCTCAAATTACCTGGTTTTCAGCTCTGGTTTATTTTGGACAAATATTTCTTCCAGTGTAGTAAAACACATCAATACTGTGTTGAATTGTTCGTACTTAGCCTGCTGTGGAATGAGGAGTTGATGGCTCCCAGCCAGCACTCTCAGTTTCTGCTGATTCAGTCCTCTATGCTTTCAAAGCAATGTGTTCAAATCTCCTCTCTTCCCTGCCATGCTGTCTCTGCTCTTCTTAGCATTTTATCTGTAACTGTTGACTATGGCCTGTGTAGCAGGGTACTTCATTTCATTTATCCCCACTGTTCTATGTAATACACAAAAGCCTAAAGCTAGACAGAAATATTACTAAGCTACTGAAGGTGACCAACCTCTACTATGTAAGTTGTATTATGTCAGGTAATTATTATGTCTCAATAGAGAGCTAGGCTGACATGAGTGGGGAGAAGAGTCTTGTGTACAACAACCCCCTGTTATTTTAGTTTCTGATTACTTTTATTGATTTTTTGGGGAAATTTCACATAAAACAACTTGATCCCATTCATTTCCCAGTCCTCCAAGATCCATCCCCACCTCTATAACCTTCCCAAAAACAAAAAATGAAAATAATTACCAAGTCCATTTGTGTTGTTCGTTCATGGTCAGACTCTCAGTGGCCAGCCCCTCAAAGAAAACTGAGTATTCCTCACCCCCGCTCTCCGACCCCACCAGAAGCCACCAGCTATAAAGAGCTACACTTCAGCATCATTATCACAATTTTTAAGCGTTCTCTTCAATGGCTTCCTGTTTAACAAATACCCCTTTTATTGATGACTTGACAAGGAGGTGGGTATGAGATAATCAAAGAAACTACAGGTGTGTCTTTATAGCTGTGCTTCTGATGGTAAGAATTACCCCTTCATGGGTCAAATCCCTGAAGCAACAGTTAGGGTCTTCTTGTCATATCAGAAATTACTGGCTCAATGCACTTTTATAGTAACCAAACAATATGCCCACCAATGAATATTTAACTAAGTTAAGAAAAATAAATAAAAATCAGAGGGATCTTGACTCCAAGTATGCTCAGTAGAGTAGGGTAAACTGAAGCTGACCTTGAAGACAAGGAACTTAACAATGCCATCACATGTAGCCAGAAGTTTTTCTGTCCCATCCATACAGGACCGCAGTCTGGACAAATCTCTCCCACCTTCAGTTCTGCAGCTGCTGATAAAATAATTACTCAGAGGCTAATATTAACTACAAATGGTTTGGTCTATGGCTCAGGCTCATTACCAGCTACCTCTTATAACTTAACTCAACCCATTTTTATTAATCTATGTCTGCCATGTGGCCAATGTTTTACTGGTTGGTACTTTCACATCTTGCTTCTTCTTCACCCAGCTGGAAACATCTGTCTTGACTCTGCCCTTCTTCCCCTGAATTTCTCCTTGAACTTCTCACCTATCTCTAAGCTGCCTTGCCATAGGCCAAAACAGCTCTTTTATTAACCAGTGGTAATAAAACATGTTCACATCATACAGAAAGATATCCCATAATCACAAGATAATCACATATCCTATAAATTCAGTCTTCAATAAACTGAGACAGGATAGCTGTGAAATTAAGAACAGATTATGGTGTTTCAGGTCAACCAGAACTACATATCTCAAGAAACTAAATGGATCAGCAGTATGTCTCAGTAGGTAAAGGCATATGCCACCAATCTTGATGACATGAGCTTAATTCCAAGGACCTACACAACAGAAGGAGCGAACCAACTCCCACAAGCTCCACACATGAGCCACAGCACACCCAAACATATTCACAAGGTATATAAGTGTTTGTTTGTTTAATGATAAAAAACAAACAAGAAAAGGAAGGAACATTGAAAGTTTAGATCTAGATAAAGATTCAACACTTTTGACATTAATTGTTTCTAGACAGGTTTGAAGAACAAAAGATTGACAAGTGCTGTATTAAATTTGAACATGTTAACACCAAGTGACACTTCTCTAAGCACTGTGTTCCATTGGCCACATGGCATGGTCCCCACCAAGAACACTCAGTCAAGGTGCCCTGAGTTCCATTGGCTTCCCCTTTTAGTCTAATAGTTCTATGATCATACAAAATTCTCCATTTAATTTCACATGCATTATTGCTGCTTTCCGTCCTGAGTTCAAAGCTACATATCTTTAATCCTAATCTGGATGGGATAGGGTATATAAGGGCTGTAGAAATCCAGAAGAAGCAGAAGCGACAGGCAGAAGAAAGCAGGAGCGAGGCTGAGGAAATTGCAAGACAGTTTGGTGAGAATTGACTGTGGTGCTTCCTCTCTGGTATTTCAGCCTTCCCCCAATATTTGGCTCACAGTCTTCTTTTCTTACAACTCAAATTTGTGCCACTACAAAGCCCAATAGCCTCGCATGGATATAAGATGATAAAGGGGAAAAACTGGCTTCCCAGGACACAATGTGAAGCTCAGCTCAGACCTGATCACTGCCAACTCTGCCTGTCTCTCTCCCTGCACTGGAGCTGTGGCTTATCAAAGCAAACAAAATTTATATCCTTGGTTGACATCTTTCTGTCGCCAAACTTTTCTTTTCTTTTTTTTTTCTTCTTTATTTTGTATTTATCAAAAAAAAAAAACACAGTAAAAAGAATTTAAAATGTGGAAGAGTTAACAATAACTATACAGAGGATAAGAATCATAAGCATGGCTTATCAAGGGTGGAAATACAAATAAGATTGCTACACATATATTTTCTTTGTGTTCATCTTTCCCTCTGAATTTTTTTTCCATCCCTGTATATCC